>CM076580.1:1133969584-1134258217 GCA_034641835.2 Pinus albicaulis
TTCCAGTTTTAGATTGTTTGAAGAAAAAGTGAAAAAGCAAAAAATACAAAAAACAGTAAAAAGTAGAAAAGAGGGCAGTTTCTAAAAAGCAATGGTAAAGCCCCGTGTTCCAAAAAATAGTCCTTCGGAAAGCGCGCAAGTCTAAATGCCGCTACTAGTACTTAAATGTCTTGTTCAGCTATCTAGCCTAATCATAGCTGAGCATGTTTAAATTTATTTGTCGATAAGTTAGTGAGTGAAAAAGATGGTCAACATTGTGTAAGATTGACTTATCACAGAGAATAGATTAGGGAGAGATTCTGGTTCCACATGCCTAAAACAGAACCAAAGAGAGAAGCAAGGGATGAATAATACATTGTACATCTTAGCCCCGCTTTTCTAGTTTTCCTTTTTGCAAAATAATATTTGTGTGCAGTTTGTCCTGTCATGCCGCAAATACATGACAAATCAGACAGTTTAACCCTGATTTGTTCATTTTAAATTTCTTGTCTTAGATTAGAGAACAAAATCCTGTCAAACAGTTTAATCCTAACAGTTGATCTAGTTTAGGTAGAGTAATGAAGGAGTTCATCCGTTTAATCTGAACTCCCGGCAGATATAAGGGTAGAAATAGATAGGTTCATTTTACAAAAGAAAAGTATGCATTGTCAAAAGGCTACTAGTTCAAATGCGCCAAACAGAAGAAAAAATGTTAGGAAAGATAGTGGGGTAGGTAGAAATATCATCGATGCTAATTATGCTGTCTCTTTCAGAAGTAGCATCAAAGAAAAGTGAAAATTTGCACCAATGGGTAAGGCATTGGTCTTCATAAGCCACAGATCTGAATTTCTGGACACCTCCTGAAAGGGAGCTGTCCTCCCCAAATGGAGCCACTATTAGTCATCAGTAATTTTTTACTTGTTAGTGATGACTAGTTCAACAGCCCAGTTTTCCAACAGCTGATCCTAAAAATTTTCAAATTTGCCAGCTGGGAAAACACCCATAAAACTTTTTTGCTCTCCTTCCTTTTCAGTTCGCCCATGACAGTTTGAAATCCCATTATCAAATCCTGCCTAACCTCAGCCATACTAAGTCTGCCTGTCAGCTCTAAAAGGACAATCTAAGTCTGTTCAAAAAACCTCGCCTAAGTTAGGAAGTGGCGCTTTAAGGCATTTTACCCTTGGCAACCATCAAAAAGCCAAAAAACCTCCATTTGCTACAGACCAATCATAACAGACCTCCCACTCTGCTAATGAAGTTAGTCACAGCTCTAAGTCACGCCACTTACACGCCCCTAAGTCTCAGCAATGCATAGACCATAAATCTCAAGCTGATTTTAGGTGTTTTATACTGTTCATGGATTCTACAAGCACAGGAAACATGTCATCATCTCAGTAGAAAATTCTTGACTCCACATTAGAAGAACAGCTGCTTCTCAATGTGAACATGAGCCTGAGATACATCTGCAGGGCAAAGAGTTATTCATCAAACTCTTGCAGCTTCATTCATCATGAAAATACAGTAGAAGAAAGACAACACTGTCAAACTGACTTGTAAATTATCATGGCCAAGAACCTCCTTCATCTATAAGCAGAGGGTTAAGGCGCCTCCTTCATCTACAAGTAGAGGGCGATGGCCAATGTTGACTTGAAGAATTGCAAACTGACTGTAAGACAGGTTTTGTTTTTAATGAACAGTGAAACAGTGACTAAGGTTTTCTAAGGAAAAGTGATGATCAAAAATAGGGCTAAGATCAGAAATGTTCAAATCAAGAGAAAGCAGAGTTTTTAGTCTTGTGTCCTAAGAAAGAATATCAATTGAAGTTTCAGGCATCATCATCACGACGCAACAAAAAGGGACTCCATTGATCAAAGCTATTGTAACAAAACATCTCTGCAGGGGTGCTAGTATGAATGGCTCAAATCAGTGCTGAGCAAGAAGTCAATTCAGTGAGAAAGACCTCTGTGTACGCTTATGTTTCTGTTGGGTTGCGGAATATAGCCTATGATATCTAGATATACATAGAGAAAAATCAGGCAAGTAGTATACAACCCCCAGACATAAGCCATCTTGATATCATTTAAAGAGCCAGTGCAAGTCCCAGCATTGCAATCCACAATCCACCTCAAAGACAAGTACATTCTTCAGATGCAGTAGGGTTGGTGATTTCAGAGCTCCATTAGGAGGAAAATGGCTAATAAAAGCCTTGGTGTCTGTGAGTAATTCTAGCTGCCATTTCACACCTCATATATTTGTCTCCTCAACACAAAGATATAAACAGGTGCTTTTCAAATATGCTTATAACAACTGACACAGAAAATCTGGCTTATCTCCTCAAGAGGCATTACAATTGAAACTATTATTCATAATGTGCAAAAGGGGTGCTTTGACATACTGTCAGTTTTTTGAAAGCTTGAGACAAACATAGGTCTTCATTAGTTAAAGATCAAGACACCATATCGGTAGGTTTTGAGCAGAGAAAGTGTGTTGGAAGCAGCGCCCTCCTTGATCAACAGAAAATGGAAAATTCTGAATAAATCCAAATAAATTGTTAGCACCTATAGTTGGAGGAAAATTGATGAGGCACCTAGAGGCAGAAATTGTCAACCAACTTGAAAAGATAAGCCATCCCCTTTGAAATGACAAAGCAGTTTTCAGTGTTTTTTAACAGGTTTAGAGTGGGTTTTACATAATGAATATCACTAACAGTGTTAAACAAGTGATAAAGGATGATCCGCAGTTCATTGGGTTATTTTTCAAAGTTGGAGCTTCTGTGTTAAAATGTCTCCAAAGGTGTCAAGAGCGGAAAAGGTCATTTTTTCAAATATATGAGCACAATGAACAAAGTTAGCATTTGAAATGTTTTCTTATCATGAGAAAAAGCAAGGGAGTCTTAGCTATTATCTCGCAAGGGGCAAGAGGTAAAGACTGCTTCCCACACGTTTTTGCAAACTCCAAATATGAGCAAAGAATCTCTCTTGTTGCCCTCGAGACCAGAAAAGGAGATTTTGCACGAAAAACCGGAGTTTCAAAGGTCAAAACTTGCGCGGCGCTCCTAGGCGAAAATTTTGCACTGCGCAACAAAGGTGCGCGACGCTCCTGTAGCCGCGCGCGGTGCTCCTGTGGGTGTCGGTCCTGTCGGCCCGACAGTGACCCGACACCATTTTACACTGCGCGGCGCTCTCTCCCATGAACGCGCCACGCACTCAAAGACCCTCAAATAAATATCTTAAGAGCTGTTTAATGATCAGAAAAGGCTCGTGAACAATCTTCAAAGTTTTCTCTAGTTCCTCTTGCCCAAATTCAAAAATGTCAAAGGGTGGTTTGCCATGTTCTCCATGAGAAAGAAATGGTACCTTTAAAATCAGTTTGTCATGTAAAAGCACAAGAGGGATGACAGTAATTAGAGGAAAATGTCGTTGGATGAAATCAAGGTTTCTTTTTGTTGTTATGACTGTCACACTCCTAAACATTGATCATATGTGCAAGCTTTGCCACTCCACAAAGTGATTTAACCGTATTAAAAGACAAACCTGATGCATGCCTTCCATTTCTCCATAAAGCAAGATATGCTCTGAAGGTTTTCAAATCAGTGGAGAGTGGTTGTTTTATCTTTGTATAGAAACCAGTAAGCAGCAAAAGAAGAAAATTGTTTGAGGAAAGGTGTCATTTTGTTTTTTATATAAATATAGGGTTGTTTGCAATCACACCAAAACACAAGGAACTGGATGACCTTATCCAAACTCAGAAAAACATTCAACTGTGTATATGCACTCTGGCTGACTGTGGTTATGATTGTCAAATCCACTGGTGGAAAATCACACCAAAAAGAGCAGTATGTTGTTGAAAAGGAGTTTATTGGTATTTGAAAGCTACAGACTTTTGTGACCACATAAATACATTGCAAGAGCTTCCACCTTGTCCTATATACAGTGATCTTTATTGAATGTATGCACTTTGTGATTGACTGTATTTGTGAGTGTTGAATCCACTGATGGAGTGGCCCGCCAATAGGAAGGCAAGGTTTTGAAGCTAAGAGGATTGTGTTTGGCCTTCTTCTAAAAAAGGACAAGGGTGTCTTATGTCCTCAAAACATCAAAGAGCAGAGTACCCTTACCACCCACACAGAAAAAGATCATTGTTGATTGTGTATACTGATTGACTATCTTTTTGTTCTTCAATCTCATTTGTCAAGTTGATATTCAGAGGTTGGAAAGGCAGTTTTCTAGAGAGGCAGGTGTTTTATATTGAAAGGGAGCCTTGATTGTTTAAAATAAAAAACTCCTACAGGCCTTTGTTAAAACCTCAGAAGCATTTCAAAGCTCTGCCACCTTTGTTCTACAAACATTGGATTTGACTGTGTGGTTGCACTAAGGTTGATTGTGTATATGGTGTGAGCTTGGTTGGTTGAGTTGCATACCAAGAAAAGGGCAGGATTTTGAAATTGAGAAGTTCGTAATTTTTACCTTGGTAAAAGACACAAGAATATATTTTTGGCCTCTAAACTTCAACAAACAGGTGACCTTACAACAACACAGAAAACATCACTTTGACTGTGTATCTTGATTGACTTGGTTTTTGTTCTTAAAGTTTACTTATTGATTTACATACCAAGGAGAAAGCAACATTCTGAAGGAGCAGGGGTCTTATATCAAAGGAGGGCATTTCACATTACATTTAAAAACATTGTGGCTTGATCAAACAAGTTAAACAGGCTGAGACAAGGCTGTCCAAGAAAAGCTAATGAGGCTAAAGGGAAGCGCCCGGCACAGAAAGAGAAGAAGGGCACATCAGCGCTTGACATTTTGGCTTCAGTTTCAGAGCATGTTGCCAAGGACCCTTGAGGGTCATGCAAACTAATTTTGGGCACATTTTGACAACTTTTGGTTTTTTTGGCATTTTTGAGTTTTTGATAAAAAACTCATAAATTCGCCATTTCATTTTGAGGAGTCGTCAAGGGAGGAGAATGGTATCATTAGATGCCATAATTTCATGAGCACACCCTCAGCGATTTTCAGGAGATTTGGAGATCATTTTCCCCCTCAAAGCGGCGGAAAAGGCTCTCTTTTTGCACACTCTGCCCGGTCTATCAGCAGACTATAAATTTCTAGCGTTTTACACACAGGTGCAGCTTTGGAGGACTTTTGGGCATCAGATTTGAGAAATTTCAGTTGCACCGGAAAGTAAACACTCATAGCTTTCCAACGAGCTATCATGAGCCTCGTTTCGACACCGGGAAGGCTGCCAAATGTTTCCGGCAAGTCAGGGGACCTTTTGCTGATGAAAATTTGAAGTGTTTTTGTAATTTTTGAACCTCTAAAATCTGCTTTTTCCAAATGTGCGTTTAGCTATTTTTTCACATGAAAAATTATGCAAAGTCAATTAAATTCCCTTTTTTATCATTTTTTAGATATTTTATGAGATATTTTGTGCCTTGGGCTTTGCAAAGCCTCAAGGACAAGTTTAGATATTTTGATTAGGCCAATGAGGATGCAAGTTGAACCATGAGGTTTTCCTCACTTGAGCCTATTTATTCCACAAGCTCTCATTTGTAAACAAGGCTGAACTTGAGAAGAGAAGCAATATATGGTCATATGAGCTTTGGAATAAAATACTTGTGTTATGCTTTTGGATTGCCTCTTGGATGTTCTTGGATGGATGATGAAGGATTGTTGATGGATTCCATGACTTGGTAGAATGGTATAGTGTTTCTTGCTTTGTTGTTGTCTTCTATTTTTCATTCATGATACATGTTTCTTACTTGCTATAGATCAGTAGAGAACAAATTTGAGATATGCCCATGGAGGCACCTCAAATTTCCTGAATCTTCATAGCTTTCATGTTTTCTTCTTCCTTAGTTGCATTAAATAATTCTTAACTACTCTTTAACAACTTGAGGATATTGTTGCTTGTTTCATTCATAGTTCTATACATGCTAAGTATGACTTACGGTATGCCCTGCTTACCTATGGCTAGCTATAGTTCCATCCATGAAATTTCTCTTTGACTGATTAGATTATCATCTTGTTGAACCAAGGAGGCCTAGTTCCGATCTAGCCCTTTGCCTAAAACTATGTGAATCTTGTTGTTCAAAGTGCCCAATTACTTGAAGTACTTTGTTTAGGCGTTCCGGCATAGTAAGTTAATTTGTTTGTCTTCCTTAAATGTTTTCCCCAAAGTCTGATAGCCATTTCCCAAAGTTAGATGGTCATATACTTCTATGCATGGTTTGAATGTTTATTTCAATGTATTGATTAGCTTATAGTTACATTTTTCATGATTAATGGTTTTCTCTACCATGTTTATGTCTCCTATTAAACTAGTTATGCCTGAAACCCTTTGTTGTTCACAAACTTGATGTCCATTTAATCCATTTTGCCCAAAGATCCTTTCTACCTTGAATCAAATCGGCCCTTCAACAACCTTGTATCGTCATCTAATAGCTTATTTGACCTTTTGACCCCATAGCCCAGTTAATATAACATCTTGTTACCTATTTTATATCTTTGATCAGTTTCATCCCTCACAACTTAAAAACTAAAACCCAAAAAACTTACTTCATAACTAGCCTAAAATCAGAACACAAATAAGCAAACACACAGATATCCCTTACACATATAGAGAGATCCCTCTCTGAGTCCAGGAAGGCTAGGTCCTCGAGCTCCAAAGCTTGGTTTGATGTTACACTGTCATTTGGCTTGCCAATCAGCCAAATCACGGGACCCTAACACACTTCTCAATATTGATTGGGCACTCACCATGGCATGGGTCATTGCCTTCAATAGAAATGAAAATGGTATGTAGGAAATTATGTCATTACATCCCGGGGAAGGGGACCATCATGTCCTCATATCTCCTGATAGATATCCTAAGTACGTCACATTGATCTATGAAAAATTAACATCAACATTCATTCTCGAGATATTTGGATTAGTATATTTAAGGGAATGTAAATATAAGATTAATCATAATACCAACTAGGATCCCATAAACAATGGTGAGATATTCCACATGGAAAAAAACCTCAACCAAAATAGGTTCATGGAGAGAAAACATGTCAATAACAAGTTTGAACATATGTGGGAAGGATACAATTCATCCTCCCAAATTTCCAAACTAGACCCAATTGACACACACACACGCATGCACAAACGTGACCTTGCACTGTTTATTAGATGTCCATAAACGTCATATCTATATAAGTTCATTTGGTTTGATCAACTCGATGACATTGATGGTTGACCCAAACTAAAACATAACATCATGTTTAAACATTTTCTTTTTATTAATGGTCAAAGTGTAAGCATTACACCCAATCCTTTCCTTTTTTCATGTCTAACCATTTCGCGTTATGTTTTTTGTTTTCACCTTTAAATTATTTCTATGATCATAATTATGGAAGATAAAATTTTCTTGGTAATTTGGGGGGATTTTTTCCCAAAAAATGAAAAAAAAGAAGGATTTGGCTAATAATTGATCTTGTATTCACTAGAGGTATATATATTCCCCCACATCCTCAATAAAATTTGTTGATTATGTAGTAGGAACTATTTGAGATATGGAAATTTGTAGGAGTCTAAATGGAATACTTATGCTTAAACACACTCTATAATTGCATTACGCCTCAATTTTACATTGAGGTATATGGTTGATGCATTATGCATGCATTCTTCATGAATAAAAAATTTCATATGAATTTAGACACTTGAATGAATTCACTGATGTAGTGGTAGTTATGCCCTTCTAGGTGGTGAAAAAAGACAACTTGAACTTAATATCTCTAATTTGGATAAGGAAGTTGTTCCTTATAAAATTTAGATTGTCACGTTCCAATAAAGAGTTAGTTATTGTAACTCCTACGTTAAAGAATTAGAAAAAATTTAAGAAAGAGGAGAAAGAAAAATCGAAGTATATTTTATAAAGGGAAAGAAATGACTTTTTTTAGGAAATAAATAATGATTTATTTTTAATCAGAGGAAATAAATTAGCCTCCCTCTTAGCCTCAATAATAGAGTGGGGTTGTTGGTACTAATCTAACTCACAAGTATACTCAAGAGTTCACAAGGCTCAAAGCCAATATAACAAGATTCATAGGCACAAAGACATTACAACAATAATTATCAAGGCATTATAGCTCATCATGTCACTAGTGGGGATTTGAACCTAGATGGAGAAGATAATAGCCATTCTGCCCAACCACCAAAGATAACTCCAATTGACAGTAAGAAATGAATATGCAATACCAATTTATTTTTAATCTCGTAGGGGTGTAGTATACAACTATACAATTGTAAGTGCATTATGCATCCTTATGTGCATTTATTTGTACCATACTTTAAGCATTGTTATTTTCTTTTTATAGTGTAATAGAAAAAAATCATGCTTTTGTGAACTTTAAATCTTATTTCTTTGCATAATTTTTGAAGTTTCAAAGATGTTTTTTTATAGATTTATAAATTAATTTATTTTTTAAATAATATTTATTTCTTTTAATAAGGGAAATAATGATCTTAGAGGAAAAATTGAGCTATCATATGCTTATGGTTTAAAAATTTCATCTAATAATAAAAAAAAAGCTTACTTGTTGCTCTAGGGGCTAAGCTTAGTGTGGAAAAGAAAATCCAAAAATTAATCATGTTGGGGACACTAACATAATTGTCAAGTTAATGATTAATAAAACATGTCTAAATGATCATAGTTTGGCACCATTCCTGATCATAGCTCAATACAAGGCTTTAGAAATTCAAGACATTTCCTTCTTTCATGTACTTAGGAATCACATTGTCAACGTAACCTAATCACCAATAAGGCAGTAAAATTGAAAATGGGGGAGCTGTGGGTAAGTGGTGGTTTTACTAGCCAAGAAATACCATAATCACACCCCTTACTAATTTAATGATAAGTACCTCAAATGTACCAAGCGATGTGTCTCTCACATGCAAGCTCATCCACCAAGACATTAATAAACTTGATGAAATTTAGAGCCCCCTTACACTTGCCTGTGAGGATGTGACATAATGAAGGGTATGTTTTAATTTAACTTGAACTAGGTGGGATGACGGTCAATTCATCCTCATTTCAATGGGAAGATGACATGCATCTCCATATGAACTCAATACAATACTTTGGGTTGGTTTTTGGTTTGGTGGCTACTCTATTTGCTCTTCGTACAGATTTTTATTCATGCACAAAATATTGGATGCCACGTCTTTGTTCTCTTAGATTATGTGTATACTGGTTTCAAAAGTGAAATTTTATAGGCTGGTTTTCTAAGCTTAAAGTTGTGGCCTTTTCTCTATGGAAGTCGATTTATTTCTTTAATTGGATACAACATAGCATTATCCTTGGTTCCTACACAAGCAATTGGTAGTATTAATTTTCAACTCATCCATTGTTGTTGATCTCAATTTTTAGTCAAATAGTGCTAATTTCTCTAGTGTTAATCTTTTGTTTCTAGGTTTGTGGATTTAATTATGAGCTTGAGATATTCTAGAGAGTTCTCACTTTATTTGCATGTCATGGTTTGAAGACTCACCTTGCCGACAAACTTAGTCTCCTTGGGAGCACTATTAATCCTCCTTCACACATAGGTTTCAAGATTCACCATTTTTCTATTCCTTTCCCATCATACCTATCAATTATCATGGACCACTGAGATTTACTAGAATTAAGAAGAATATTAACAATACATAAATACATGGTATATGGTAAGAGAGCTTCCATTTCGTCTCTCATCTCCAAATTCAATTAATGTGAGTAACATTACATTGCTCAAACAACAATGCCCTGTTGCAAGTCAAACAACAAAATTGGTCTTCCTTAAGATAGAGTTCCATTTAATAAAAAAAAATCAGTGGAGCATTGAAACATAGTTTCTTACTTGATGGCTTCCAATTATCTAGACAAGAGGAAAATAAAGACAAAGATACAATGCTTTAGATGAATGAAGCCATGGACATTAGAGACTTAGGGGTTAGAATGCATTAATACAAGGCTAGAGGAAGAAGCAAGTCATCATACCTTTAGCATTATACCTTCAACATATTTTTTTAGAGTAACTAAATTTTTAGGAAATATTTTATAAGCTTTATGGGAATAAAGACTTATGAAAAGACACTAGTTAGCTTTCTTTTATATTTTAGATAAGTGCTAACTTTTATATATATATATAATCAATATTGTCATTTTTAATGCAACTATTTTTAACGATATATTTAATTAAACTTTCAAAATTCCTTTTCGCTTCATTAATAAAATTTATATTTTTTTTAGTATAAAGATGAAAACACAATAATTTAAATAATTAGAACCTTAAACATTATAAGACTATGCATTAACATCTTTTTTCTTTAATTTATCATAACAATAAAAATATTTGAAAAAATTATCATAACATTAATAAACTTTATTTTATATTTTACATACATATAAATAATTTAAATTATATATAACTCTTCTCCGCCCCAAAAGAAAAAAGAAAAAGTCAACATACTCAAGATCATGAATGCTAAGCCGGCTCCCAATCGAACATCACATCACATCACACTTGAGACTTAAACAACAGTGGGAAGTGGGAAGTTATCGTAACCCTCCCCAACTAGCTAACATAAGCTCGATCAACTAACTATATAACTAGTGTTGTCTGCTTTTTAATAATATATTTAATCAAATTTTCAAAATTCATTTTATTTCATTAATAAAATTTATATTTACAAGTATTTCTTAAATATATCAATTCTTTAATAAATTTTATATATAAACATTATTTCTAATAAAAAAATTACTAATATTATCTCATTTTAAAATAATCCAAACATAATTGGTTATATAATTCAAACATAATTAGTTGTGCTATTTTTTCCTAATTACCATGTATAATATTCGTATGCATATAATTTTTTTCCAATACTATCTCTATTTTAATATAATTCTAACATAATTGGGTATGCTATTTTTTACTACTTACAATGTATATTCTTATGCATATATTTTTTTTCCAATTGCATCTGCATATTTTGGTTGACATACATCAATTGCTTTGACTTTAACATCCATAAATCAATTCTTACAATTGCTTCACATACCACATACTTTTGTAAATGCTACAATGTAACCCTTTTATTCCATGACAGAGACTGAAAGACTCCATGAACCCAGATTTGAATTACCATGAATGAAGGAACAAAAACTTTCTCGATCCGGAATGTAACATGTGTCAACCCTTACAAATTCAGTATCTCCGGGTACCCGACCCTTACCCCATCCCCGCCAGGAGAGACCCGTGACGAGCTTTCCCAATAGCGCTCGGGATTTGATTATTGGATTTGGAATACAAATTGTAAGGCATCTGCTACAGTCCATATGTCAATCATCATGAACAAAAATATATGCAACCATCAATTATCGCGGCCATGCGATTCAGAAGGGTGAGTTCAGCTAAAGAAAATCTAGAATCTAAAATCTTATTAAGGGAGATGAATAAAAACATATGATAAATAAATAATTTTGAAAGGGCAAATACCTTTTCCTACATAAAATCTCACAAAATCTTTATACTCATTAAAGCGACAACAGAGATTGCAAATTGGCTCCCGTGTGATCTTGAGGCACCCATTATGAAGAGGAGGGGCAGAGGTGAGTGGCGGGAAAAAGTCTGTATTATTAACATATTGGGGATCTATGTGGGACTCCTTTTCTTCTTTTTCTTGTTGTACGACGATTCACAGGCGACAACGTAGGCCCAGCGAGGCGGCTGCGGCCGTCCATTTTGTCCAGTGACGGCCTCATTGATTGAGATTTCGAAACGGCAAATTCGGTGTCAATTGACGTTGCCGAGGACCTCGGGGTGAGACTCGACAGGCGGCCGTCTAGTACAGAATCACCACATGAAAATCGTTCCTCTGGCTGAGTTTCACCAACTCTGGGACCCCCGAAAGAATTGGTCCCACTAAAAAATGGCAAAGCTTTGCATGATGACTGTAGCAGAGAGGAAAGATTTTGTCCTCGATTTAATACGGATTCTACCTGCCACACACAAAAGATTTACAGTTAGTCAAGCAATAATTCCTTCACATGATGCTATTATGGCGATTCTTGCCAAAGAAGAATGGCAGTTAATTATAACCAAACCTTGCAGGCTATGCAGCAGTAGCGGTAAGATTCCTGCAGGCTTCTCTCGCATGTCTCGCAATAATTTGAGAAGCCTTTGGCTGGTCTGGATTGCGGTCGCTGCTTCAAAAATACGACTCTTGCATTGTTGATTATGTATGTCTGCAGCAGTAACGCTATTACAAACTGATTTCCAGAAAATCATTCAAATGGAAAGTCGATCTAGAATTTTGCCTCTCAACTTTTTTTTTTTCAGAAGAAAAAAACGAGATTTTCATTAGTATGAAAAAATTACATATACCTTGGGGCTGTAATTCTGTGTCTCAAAGCATTACATAAATAGAGACTGTAAACAACAGCCACATCTCACCTGCACACAGGAACAATTCACTAGCCTTTGCATGTCTTGTAATCTGATGACATCGTGATACACGTACCGTCGCACCTGTGAGAAATCAAACCACAGGCGCATTGCAAATTAGCGGAGCATATTGAATCGTGTCATTTGGTTAATCAAACTGTGATAATTTGATCGCCGTAAGAACCTGATTGAGTTGATTAAGGTTAATTACCTGAAGAAGTTGATGTGAACCGTGCGTTGGCGAGCAATTATGGCAAATGCTTCTGCAACATTGCACGCAGAAAATGTTGTTCTCGTTTTTCTTCAAGTCTCCATGCATCGGGCAAGCGGCGAAGAATTTGCCCGTCAGTAGAGCCTCCAACCATGCCGGTTTCCCAGATCGTTCCGAAAGAGAATATTCCACCTGCGAAACCAGATAATTTATAAAGATAGAACGATAATTCATAGAGAAAATGCGAAAAGAAATCGAGTGGGAAAAGTTGCTAGGGTTTATTGAAAACTTTTCGCTGTAGAGACGAAATTCATCTCAAATATGTAATTCTGAACAGGCGAAAAAGAAATCGACCGGTAAAAGTCGCAAAGGTACTAGGGTGTCTTGGAAGATTTTAGATACATAGAAGAAAATTCATCTAAAATATGGAATTATGAACAGGCAAAAAGAAATTGACAGGTAAAGATTACTAAGTCGCTAGGATCTTCGGAAGATTTTTGCCGCAGTGACGAAATTCATCTAAAATATGGAATTCTGAACAGGAAGTTAGAAATTTCAGAAGGACCTGCAACTCGCAATTTGCATGCAGAAAATTAAAATAGACGGTCAGTGCCGAGTCCCAGTTTCGAATTTCACTAGGACGAGGCATGCAGCAATTTGTAGGACCAATGTTATCTCCTGGCAGCCAGAAATTCAAGGATTAGCTACCTAGTCCCGCTGTTTTACAGTGGCGGCAAACGCTTAAACTGGAAAGAAATTGAAGGCAAGGAAGGAAGAATAGAAAGTTACAAACTTGGAAAAAGCTGTGGAAACGACTGAAGCGCATTCTAGTCTAGGAAATAAAAGACAGCCAAACAAATCTTCTGGTCAATAATTAAATGATCTCCAGCTACAGCAGTTGCTATGAAATAAACCTACGGCTTCTGCCTTCAGTAAATTATTACTCGTCTTTAACGAAATTTGGTCACATAATAGCTATAGGAAATCCCGTTAATCTCAGTACAAGCAAAACATAAGCTTCGAAAATCCTGCTCGCTTCTTACAAACCAAAGACAAGCTTCCGTGTCTGTAATTGCAAGTTTTTAAAAATGTTTCTTTCTTTAACTCATCAGCAAGCTAAAAAGGGCAGTGATATGAGAAAATATAGAAGAAAATTAAAGTTTTACTCATAAATTACGGATACATTTCGAAATGTAGAAATTTAAAGAAGAAATGGAAAGGAGAGACACATGATATTCCACATCTTTAAACAACCGGCTGTTGCCTTTAATCAAGAAGTAGTCTGGGAGTTGAGCTATCGGTTCTCTTAAAAAATCATCTACATGCAAACCAGGTCTTCAAAATTCTAAAAACTTCAAATTTGGCATCAAAACGGAAAATTGAGCCTTTTGAGATGCTGCTTTCGAGCTAACGCAGAGTGATTGCGTCAACTTCATGAATAAGCTGAAAATTCATGCATAATCCACCGCTCTTCAAATTCAGCTTACATAATTAAACTGGTGGAAATTCGACAGTCTCAAACATGACAATTTACACATCAAAACGAAAATCAAGATAAATTACTTTTAACAGAAAACAAAAAAAAAATCCAGAACATGATAAGGATATGCTAACCATATCGGTATTTCGAAGAGGGAAGAATCGGAGAGAGCGGCCACAAGAAAATGAAGCAAATAAGCGGCAAAAATCACACCTAATTCATCTGAAGATGAGTCTATTGCGCCGTATAAAAGGCATTTGTTTCTGTATTTCCCTGGCACTCTTTACGGACCACTCCACATGGTTTTGACCCCCGCCACGTCCTCTTACCAAGTATCACTCTGATCAAGCCACAGAGAACGTTTCAATTTCAATCATTTTGGACACATGAATCGCCTTCAGCATGGGCCATGGCTATATTCACACAGATAGCCGTGCTGGTACTTAAAGCTGAGGGCAGCACCGTCATATGGTTGAATTCAGAGAGAGCGAGAATGAATTGATGTGATGAATCAGTAATTGTTGTGAAATACAAAGAGGAAAGAGCACAGCGCGATTGCTTGTCTGACAGATGCGTGAATTATAATTGGCATAGAGTACAGACACAGAAAAATTAAAAGAAGAATACCTGCAATTGATCCGTCGCATCTGGCAGCCAATTGTGACCATCAAAGCCTTTAAGTGCCCTTTGATCCATGGATCCATCGGCTGAAGCTCGCTCCAATGCCTCAAATAAGGCACACCATTTAGACAACTTAGGGTTTACAATTTTTAAAGTTCGTGTGGTGTAATCCTTAACTATGGTGACACTGCACGAAAATTGTGGAGATGTTGCCTCCAACGGGGAGTTTGTTGAGTTGTCAACCACTTTACATGCATTGGCATTTTATTATTATTTTGAGTTGGTAGGGCTAAAAATTATTTATATTCATTTTAACTTTAGTTGATTCTAAATTTATCAATTACCCAAATTGACGATCGGAGCGAAAATGGAAATTGAAATATTACATTTAAAACGATTTTATATTTATATTTATTTATTATTTATTATGATAATTTGAATTTATATTATATAGTTAATTTTGTTTTATTTTATTTATATTGATCTTTTATTAAAATATTCTTCTTTAAATATTGATTCTTTAAGTATTTGGATTATTTTAAAATCAGATAAAATTGTTTAAACAAAGTTATGTGATTATTTTAAAATAAGATAAAATTCTTTAAACACAGTTATGTGATGTATAAAATTTGAATGAAAGTTTGTTATTTTAAAAATTAATTTAGTTTAGTATTTTGAAAATCGTGATTAAATCGGCGATTTTTTGGAAGGCCGATTTAATCGGTCATTTTTTGGGTGATTTTTTGGATTTGAAAAAATCGCCAAAAAATCGTGGGCCCATCAAACACCAACCTAATAAGTTCAAAAATCGATTTTTTTTTTGTCATTTTTGTAGACAGAGGGCAAGAAAGAGAGCTAAGGAGGAGGAGAAGTCATCTTGAGAGGACACAATCCGCCTAATGAACGACCCAGATTGACTAGAAATTACTATACTTTTACAAGGCAATTTTACATCTGTTTTTAGCTTCGGGGGCACTACCCCCAAAACCCCCCGCCAAGGGGGGCTCCATAAAGTCGCAGCCGCCCCCCCTGGACCCCCCAGGCAGCATTTAATTACGGGTGGCGTTGCCGCCCCATTAAGGTACAGGGGTCCAACATTGTGATACAAAATAAACAAGATAATCAAGCTCCACACCCAACAGAGAGGCCTATCATGGAGTCAACCCTTGATTGGATAGAGCAGGAGGTAGTGGAGGGGGAGGGGGAGGAGGAGGAGGAGGAGGAGCAACAACAAGAGGAGGAGGTGACACCACCTACCCCTGCTACCGGTAGAGGACGTGGTCTGCCTCCTTTAGCTCCTGGTGCTTCAGGTTCTGGTGCTTCTGGTTCTAGAGCACAACAGAGTCCATTGCCAGCCCCACCAACTTCTTCGTCTAGAGGGAAAGCTGTTACATTTTCTCACAAGAGGAGCAGAAGAAATCAACAGTATAGGTTATTTGGTGCATTCCTTTGTATATAACACTATGACTCATGATATGAGATACATTATTATATTTTTTGTTGATATTTTGAGGTTGAGTTGAGACTCAGGACTTAGTATTCAGGACATGATTCACTATTATGTGTGATGTAGCACTAGACATGATATTACACATCTTATATATTAGTTTTTTTTTCATATTTATGTGTCAATGCATTTATTTTATGTTGTGGGTGCTTTAGATATTAAAAAAATTGAAAAAAATGAATATTTTTGTATGTGCCGATTTTTCCCGATTTTTACGATTTTTTCCGATTTTTTCCCCTCGCCGATATAATCCTGATCGCGATTTTTAAAACATTGGTTTAGTTATATAAATTAAATGATTGGTAAAATTGGATAAGCATAATTTAAGTATCAAAACACTTATTTCATGACACATGTCATATTATCAAGATTTGAAAAAATCATAAAAACTAACTAAATTATAACATTATTTTAAATTATTATTATTATAAAGTATGTAACAAGATTCTTAACTATGGAGATTTATTCTTGCTTTACCATGGATATTTCTAATCAATAGATAAGCTTTGTTACAATACCATGGCTTATCAATACCACATTCCCAAAAACTATAACTCATTTCATACACTTGTTCATATGACATTTTTAATTAATGAATTTAATTAAAAGGGAAAAAAAGGCATAACTACTTTGGAAATAAATCTCAATCTTTGATTTCTGTATTAATAAGAATATTCTAGAATATTCTATGGAGGTTGAATCCCTACCATCCACCTAATTATTGCATCGAAAGGCATTGTATAGCTTAGTATGGCAATGATGTTATAAAACATTATGTAATGTGTTATGTATTGTAATGTAATATTGATTTGTGATTTTTTTTTGGTAAGTCAATGTATTCTATTAATTCAAAAAGAAAATTTACATCGTGAGGTGCTTGGGCTAAAAACACCATCGATGTCATTCCTACCAGACTTGTTGGTCAGATGGTAAAGATAAAAAAACATTGATAATAGCAAAAAAAAACTTACAACCCATATACAGGTTATTAAAAATAGCCAAAATTGCCCAAGGATCAAAACATAACCCACATTCATTTGTAATCTCCTAAATTACTCAGATTCGAGTCATTCTAATCATTAGAGCTACGACTACCAAAACCCCTACTTCACTTCTCGATAGAGCCACGACTACCAAGCCTGAAGACCTAAGGCACCCCACCAACATACCACCCAAATGCCATCTGAGACACCTAGGTTTCAAAATTCTTCTTGTCATGAAAGAAAATGTCCTTTGACCATGCTTTGACCACCTGAAAACACTAAGCCAGATACCTCGCTCAGCATAACCAACCAACCTACAACACCCAAATCCTACATAGTGATAGAACCCCCTTCCCAACAATTGACACCCAAACCTCTCCCCTAGGATTGAGATACCAAGCGCACCCAAGACAGTAATACTCTTCCACTCCTATGTTTAATTACAATAGTAAAAAGGAACACGATCCAAGCTTTCACCTCCACTAACTTCAATGGCAACCTCGTTCAAACACCTAAATGTTCCAATCAACCCCACAAAACCCCAAACAAACAAAAACAAAATAGACATGAAAACACAAAAGGATATGATACCTCACCTGAAGAAAATGTTATTGCCTTGCCGGTCAGCATGAAAGAAGCCTTGATACTGCATAACTCCATGTGCTCTAGTACTAAAATCCTTCCCACGACCAGTGTTTCCCACAGAGAACCAAAGTCCCAGAGGGTTATGACAAGAACCTCCTCATAGTCGAAATTAGCAACATTGCACGTAGAATTTCCATTCAATTTTGACCTTTCAACACAGAGTGCAGGGTAAATTTGAAATTGGTAGCCCTCCTACTCTTTGAGAACACAACTCACCCCCATCAACTACCTCCCATCCCATAAAAAGGACCTTCAAGATCCTCTGTCCACGAGATTACACAAATAGTCATCTTTTCTTCTAAAATGTTCTTAACCCACTTGCAAGCGGAGGCTTCACAAGCATGCGACCCCATTCAAGTGCCACTTGTGTGGAGAGTAAAGTTCCCCTCTTGAACCCTTGTCACATTAGATAATTCCCCCATCGGAGAATATTTATTTGTGAAATTATTTAAATTTAATTTAATTAATTAAATTTAAAAAATAATAACTATATATAAGTTTGAGTTAATCATTTGATGGGTTTATCGATGGTGGTTTACAAACCCATGATATTTTATATGATGAAGCATATTTAAAGGCTTAAGGAAATCCATTATGTAATGCAAGAGTGTTAGCTTAAATCCATCTTAACTCCAAACTTGATTTCTCTCGACACTTGGTATATCTAGATTTAAGATGGATCTAAATTGGTTATTGTGTAAAGAGGTGCTCTACAACCCAATATGGAAGCAATGTTGTAAAACATTATGTAATATAATTTTATGTTGATTTGGTCAAATATTTAAATAAAACTAAAAAATAAGTATTAAGATAAGTTTGAGTAAGTCCTTTGATGGGTTTACCGATGGTGGTTTACAAGTCCATGACATTTTTCCATGGTATTTGTTATGATGAAGTCTATTTAAAGGCTTAAGGAAATCTATTATGGAATGCAAGGGTACTAGATTAGATCCATGTTAACTTCAGACTTTATCCCTCTCAGTGCTTGATAGATCTGGATTTAAGATGGATCTAGGCTTTTTGATAATTAATTTAAATTTCTACAAGCCTTATTTCAAAATAGACATGTCTATCGACATAATTATCACCCACACAACCTTATAAATTAAATGGATGGTAAATTTTGATTGGAATCAATCCATAATAAACACCAAAACACTTTTTTTATAATACATCTCAAGTTGAGCCCTAATGGTTAACTCTATTGGTTGAGCTCTCGTTGCTAAAGAACTTCATTATTCGAGGGTCACATGGTCAATTCTCCTAAATTCCCTCGGGGTTATGCTCTAATTAGTTTGGTATGCGGGGTGTGATCCCTTCGAATGGATCTCCTTGAATTCTCCTTGGAAAAAAAATCTCATACATTTCAAGTTGCTAAAATTTAAAAAATCATAATAATTAACTCAATTATAAGTTAAAATAAATAACATATTTTTTCAAGAGAATATATAAACAGTTGTATAGCATGTTTGCTACATATAATAACTTTGTTGATACTCATATTTTCATTGGTGAGTAGCAATAAATGACTATTCTCCACTACAGGATTACAATTATTACAAAAATGGGATAACGATAAAAATTCATGACAGAAATGCATTCTTCCATCTACATTAGAGTGTGGAGAAGCAAAGAAAAGGAAAAAGAGATGTGGTTAAAGGTGAAAACCCATTGCATTGATTTCTTCGCCATTGTGGAACTCATGGAGACAAGTTAATTTAGGGGAGGGCTAAGGTAGCTATGATAATGCATCTGAGGGGTGGAAAATGTTGTTTTCCTTCAATCTATAGAGGAGGAGAGGAGTTAAGGTGTATTTGTTTCCTATGCCTATCCAAATATCCTGTCCCATCTAGATATGTGTTTCATCCCCTATCTTCCAAAAATCCATTTGCCTATCAACATAAAGGGCGACACCATTTCTTTCTAGACTTGTGATCCTTTTGTTGATTTGTTAGGTAATATAATCCAATCAATGACTGAGAGTTCATTAATATATTTACTAAATTTAAATTTTTTCCATAGTTTTTTACCACACAACAACCTCCATAGATTTCATCCAGCCAGAGCCTTGGCAAAGAGGAAGGGGTTCTTGAGGCCCCATCTTCCAAGATATTTTGGGGTTGCTAGGTTAGATCATTTAACCAGGGCCATCTCTTGATGGGTTTTGGAACCTTTCCAAAGAAATTAATAGTTGATTCTACAAATACTATTAGGGATACCTTTCAGTACTTGAGCGATGGACAACCAATAAACCAATAAAATTTTGATCACTGGTTTTAATAAAGTGAGAGGAGTCGGCAAGACCACATTGTGCTTCAACCTTCATACTTTGTTATGGGCCACTTCTAGTCTACCTTCTTTTAGTTGCTTGGACTTAAGCATAAGCCTAAATATTTGAGGTCATCCTTCAATGAAATTTCTGAAAAATGAAATGTCTTGATAACCATAGATCGAGATTGGGATGAGATGTTAAAACATATCAAAGCTTATATTTTTCATCAATGAGAATTCCAGTTGATTTATGGAAGGAGTCTAATATGTTTTTAAGAGATATATGTTCTTTATAGTCCCTTGTAGACAAATACGAACATCATCTACAAACAATAGGTGAGAAAATTCAAATTTCTCAGAAACAGAAATACCTTTGATGGCACTAGTAGATTTGTGGATGTCCTTAAACTAGTTGAGGGGTTCTAAGACTAGAAGGAAGAGTAACAGAGATAGGGGGTGATTAGGTGCTCAGAATTATGCTCAAAAATCAAAGTTATCAGAATGACATGAAACCTGAACGACCGCATAGTGTTTGTCATTCTGAATCTGGTGCAACTCGTTTCGCGCAAAATGGACTCCGTGTGTCTTCATAAATGAATTCTATCTGTCTTCATAAATAGGCAAATTTTGGCAAAAAAATGCAGATAGGGAGCCCAGTCAGCAATCTGTACTGCTAATGTGGCATGCTGACTAGGCAGGTACATTTTTGGTCAACCTTTTCCTCCGGAGAATGAAAGGCTGCCAAGTGGCAGAATCTGGTTGGCACATTTTGGAATGTGTTGGAAATTTAACATTGGTTGGTTTGGGCCAATGGGGATGGGGCATGTAGCTCAGCCTGGGGCTGCCATGTGTCCCTCTCATGGCTGAGTAAAATTATTGTAAAGAACCAGAAGGACCGAGTGGGGGTTGAACACGAGACCACAACTCACCTAACAAGCTACGACACCAATCCACCTACACAAAATTTCTTACCACTATACATTGTCACACCTATTTAAATTTTATGAATTATGACGATGGGGGGAGAGGGGGCCAGCCCCCAAGACACATGACCGCGACCTAAAGTCCACGGGCAGAGCAGAGGCGCTTAACATTAAGTGCATTTAATTAATGCTAATCCAGCGTATTATTAATGCTAAATTGGCTTAATTAACGATGTTGGTTTAACAACTAATTCAGTTTAATTAGCCCTTAATGTAGATTAATTAACTCAATCTGAGATTAATTTGGCAGTTCTGAAAAATACAGCTGATTTTCCAAAATTAGCACTAGTTAGCCAATTTTGGGGCCAATTAGCTAAATTTAGGGAGGAAATTGTGGAGCAGACTTGTAGAGGTCATAATTCAATCAATTTGCGACCAAATGGAGAGAAGAAAGAGGCCAAGGTACCATTTTTTAGTGTTCTAAACTCATTGGTGTAGGTTTTAGGAGCAGAAAAGCATTGTAAACACATCATTTCGCAAATTTGAGCATAATATAGAGGCCCAAGCCATGAAATTTAGACCAAGGAGATGTAGCCCAGGAGGGGTGAACTCCTTCATCAAATCCCCGTGTTGATGGGTTGTAGGTGATGCAATGTGATTTTTTTTTTTTGTTCAATCTTTCTTTTATGTTAAATTGTTCATAAAAATAACATAAAAATCACTCATGAGACTCAGTAACTTGCAAGAGAACTTTAACCCTTAAGGACATGTAAGACATTTGTTTCAAAATATGAAAGATTAATTAGCACAAAATTACTAACATACCTTAATTAGATCATTTTTGGTATCAGTGCTTTAGGTTTGTTGTGCAAGAATGGATCTAATTTTTTGCAAGTTTGTGTCATGCTTACAAGGTTAAAAATCAAAAGAGGAGAAGGGAAGCTAGTTGAAAGCCTTGCAGTTGGGTCAAGAGGAAGAAGGGAAATGTTTCCAAAGTCTTCAACATGAGCACATCCTCAAGTTGAAGTTGAGTCTTTAGTGAGCATGTATCATGAAGGAGAACCTACCATGACAGAATAGGATAGAGCATTCAAAAAGGAATTTTTTGATATGACTGAGATGGTAAAGGTCCTCTATGAAGAGAGGAATTTAAGGATGCAAGGAGAAAGTTCTAGGCCTCCAAGAGGAGAGGGTTCTCCAAGAGGAGGAGGCCATGTATATGGTAATAAAACACCATCCACTCCACCATCATCCTCACCACCATCTACACCTTGCTCTTCATCATCTTCCACTACCACAACCCTTCAATTTGTTCATCCACATACTTCAAAAGGAACTAGTAAATCACCCTTACTTAAAATTGATGTTAAATTTGAGCTACCAATGTATAATGGAAAAGTGAATGCAGAGAAGCTGGATAATTGGATTCGTTAGTTGGAGGTTTATTGCAGAATTCAGAACCTTCAAGAGGATGACATAAAGATTCAATTAGCTTCCTTGAGAATGGAGGGTGCAACACTTGTATGGTGGGAATCAAGGACACAATATGAGATTAAAAACCATGGTAAGATCTCAATTTCTTGGCTTGATTTCATTGCTTCCATTAAAATGAAATTTTACCCTCTAGCTTACATGCAAAAATCCATTATGGACTGGCAGAATTATAGACAACTAAAGGGACAAAGTGTTCAAAATTATACACAAGAGTTTAGGAGAAGAGCACTAGTTTTGGGTGTCAATTTAACTTCTCAAGAAACTTTTTTAAAGTATATTGGGGGTTTGCACAACTATCTTATACATACTATTCTCATGTTCAATCCCACAAACTTATATGAGGTTTGTGTTCAAGCCACACATCTAGAAGCAAGAGGGAAACATAGTGCAGATGAGAAAAGTGATAGTTTCCTTGAGTATGAAGGTAAAGGAAAGGGTAAGTTTAATGGAAAAGGAAAGAAAAATGGTTCTATTAAAATAGAGAAAGAGAAACACACATGTAAACATTTTTCAAAAAATGGCCATGATGAAGACCATTGTTGGAAACTCCATCTAGAGTTGAAGCCCAACAAACTTAAAACCAAAGAGAAGGAGAAAAAAACTGCAATCATTGAACATGACTTAGGTTCAGATTCGAGAGATGAAACCAAGATTACAACAATGGGTTTGAAAGGTAAGAACATAGAAAGCACTATTTCTTCAAGTTGTTATAATGTAACTCAAGATGATGATACAAGAATTGAAATATTTCATATTAGAGTTGTTTCAAAGCATACCTAAATAGACACATTATTTGATAGTGGTTCTCAAGCTAATTTGATTTTTGAAGACTTAAATAAGAGGTTAAATCTAGACACTATTACACATCCAAGGCCTTATCCTTTAGGTTGGATATGCAAGAATGCAAACTTGCAGGTAACAAGGAAGTGCATCCTAAGGTTTGAAATCAATACAAACTTTCTTGACAAAGTTGAACTTGATGTAGTTCCTCTTGAGATGTCAGGTATTGTTTTGGTAAGTCCTTATCTTTATGATAGGAGGGTGGTATTTCATCACCATGAGAGTAAGTACCACTTTTTCAAGAATGGAATTGAGTACATAGTCAGAGTGCATAAGAAGAAGAGGAGTTTGTCTCTTATATATGCAAGAGAAATGAAGAAAATAGTGAATGCAAGTCAAAAATTGGCTTTGTTAATGTTCAAGCATAGTGATGTTTTGAATGAGACCTTTAAAAAAGATGCATCAAATGAACAAGATGATTTCATTGAAGTTGCTAATGTTTGTAATAAGATGTTTCAGGGCTCTAACATGTTGCCTTTGAAAAGAGGTAAACAAGATGTGAAAGATTTCCATCAGTTCACATCAGTGTTGAATAGTGATGGAAACAAGATGCCAGTGTTGAATGGTGCAAAAATCAAAGAAAGAGCACCAAAGAAAGAGGAAAAAGAAGGCATAGGCTCCACAAGTACTTATTTTTGGTCTCAAAATAGTACATGGAAATGGTGAAACCACTTGGTCAAAAGTCAACGCAAGTACAAGGCAAGACAAGCTAAAAATCGCCATGTCGACAGTGTTCGAGGTGAAATTTTTTAAAATTTTCCTTTGATAGACAGCCGAGGTGGGAACACATTTGTTTCTTCAAGGACAACTTTTTGTTCTACAAATTCTAGTAAATTGCAGCATGATGGTGTCTACAACAGCAAGACAGGGTCTCCGAAATCAAGGAAAAAGATTAGCTTTTATGAAAAGCTCAAATTATTGAAGTTAAGTATATTCCATTAGATTGAGACCGGAATGGTGAGGGAACTATACCCTCATCCACATGTTCAATAATGAAAGATATTTTGGGGTCTAAAAGCTTCCAATGGGGAGGAATGATCAATTGCTTAGAAATATGCTAAAAAATAAAAGTTCTCAGAATGACACAAAACTTGAATGATCGTGTAAGTTTCATCGTTATGAATCTGACGCAACTCATTTCGTACGAAATGGACTTTGTATGGCTTCATAAATGAGTTTTGTCTGTTTTCATAAACAGGAAAATTTTGGCAAAACAAATGCATACAGGGAGCCTAGTTAGAGTATGTACTGCTGACGTGGCATGCTAACTGGATAGGTCAAATTTTTGTCAACCTTTTCCTCCAGTGAATGAAAGGCTGCCAAGTGGAAGAATCTGGTTGGAGCATTTTGGAATGTGTTGGAAATTTAACATTGGTTAGTTTGGGCCAATAAGGAGGAGGCACGTGGCTCAGCCTGGGGTCACCACGTGTCCCCCTCATCACGGAGTAAAATTATTGTAAAGGACCGGAAGGACCGGGCGGGGGTCGAACATAAGACCTCCGCCCACGTAACAAGTCGCGCCACCAATTCGCTTACACATAAGTTCTTACCACTATACATTGTCACGCCTATTGAAATTTTATGAATTACGCCAATGGGGGGAGAGGGGGCCAGCCCCCAAGACACATGACCATGACTCGGAGTCCACAGGCGAAGTACAGGCACTTAACATTAAGTGCGTTTAATTAACACTAATCCTGCATATTATTAATGCTAAAATCTCTTAATTAACTGTGTTGGTTTAAAAACTAATTCGATTTAATTAGCCCTTAATGCGGATTAATTTACTTAATATGATATTAACTTGGCGTGTTTCGACAAATCCGGAAAATTTTCCAAAATTAGTGCCAGTTAGCCCAATTTGGGGCCAGTTAGCTAAATTTAGGGAGGAAATTGTGGAGCAGACTTGTAGAGGTCATAACTCAGTCATTTTTCAACCAAATAGAGAGAAGAAAGAGGCTAAGGTACCACTTTTGAGTGTTATGAACTCATTGGTATAGGTTTCAGGAGCAGAAAAGCATTGTAAACACATCATTTTGAAAATTTGAGCATAATATAGAGGCCCAAGCCATGAAAGCTGGACCAAGGAGATGTGTTCCAGGAGGGGTGAACTCCTTCATCAAATCCCTATGTTGATGTGTTGTATGGTGATGTACTATACTTTTATTTTTTGTTTTTCAGTCTTTATTTTATGTTAAATTGTTCATAAAAATAACATAAAAGTCACTCATGAGACTCAGTAACTTGCAAGAAAACTTGAACCCTTAAGCACACGTAAGCCATTTGTTTCAAAATCTGAAAGAGGAATTAACACATCATTATTAAAATACCTTAATCATATGAGGGGGAAACCTTCTCTTAGCCCTTTATAGGTTGAGAAGAATTTGGAGGGAGCCTCGTTAATGAGGGCAATAAAGGAGACCAATTGGATGCAACCCATAATATAGTTGAAAGCTATCAATGAAATTTCCATCTGGATAAGTAGTAGTTGCATGAAATTTAATTCCACCATAACAAAAGCCTTGGATAAATCCAATTTAAGTAATAAGGCACTAGAGCCTGAAGACTTAGTGTGTTTCAACACCTCCTGCATAATAGCTACTTCATCCAAAATGTTCTCATTCTGTAAAAAACCAAATTGTTCTAGCGAAATGAACGTTCCTAACATATGGTTAAGCCTACGAGCTGTGACCTCCAAGATGAGATGGTATAAAACATTACAAAAACTTATAGGTTGATATTCGGAAAAAGATGTGCCCTCTTGTGTCTTGGGAATAAGAAAGAGGAAAGTGGAGTAGATAGAGCCTAGAAATTTTCCCTGTTCCTTGGATCGGTGTACAATTTTGAGAAGATCACCCTTGAGGAGGTCGTAAAATCCTAAATGAAATTCTATGGGGAAACCATCAGACCTGGAAAAATCTATGGGGAAACCATCAGGTCTGGGGCTTTTAGATTCCTACATTCAGCTTAGTGCAAGGAGTATTTTTGTTTTCAAAATCATCTTCTGTGAAAAAAGTATTCATATCTTTAGTGATAAAAGGAGGGAACTGTGAGATATAAAGAATTAATATATAAGTTAAACATATATACATTAAAAAAAAACATGTCACGATATGTTTAACCATGGAGATTCACCCCACTTTATCATGGAGACTTGGATTTTGTTACAATACCATGGGCCAATACCATGACTTATCAATCTCACATGCCTAAACATCATAACTCATTTCATATGACACTTGTTCATATGACATATGTTTAATTAATGGGTTTAATTAAATGAAAAAAATACATAACTACTTTTGAAATAAATCTTAGCCTTTGATTTGTGTATACTACTAAGAATATTCTATGGAGGTTAAATCCCTAACATCAACGTAATAATTATTGATAATTGAATTAAAATTATGGAATCCATATTTCAAAATAGATAATTGAATTAAAATTATGGAATCCCTATTTCAAAATAGGCATGCTTATCCACCTAAATATATTAGGTGGATGGTAGGGATTTAATATCCAAAAAGTTCTAGAATATTCGTAGAAATATACACAAATAAAAGTTTGAGATTTATCTCCATGGTATTGGCATATGGTGTTGTAACAAAATTTATTTAAGAATCTCATGATAAAGTGGGTGTAAATCTTCATGGTTAAGAATCTTGTTCCATATTTTTTTAAATGTATATATATTTAAGTTATATATCATTTTTTTTAATAACTAACAATAATATATACATATGTTAAACATATATGCATTTAAAAAAACATGTAACAAGATTCTTAACCATGAAGTTCACTCTACTTTACCATGGAGATCAACCTATTGTTTTGTTATAACACCATGGGCTAATCTCATTGTTTATCAATACCACATTCCCAAAAAACCATATTTATTTCATTAACACTTACTCATATGTTATTTTTCTAATTAATTAATTTAATTAAAAAGGTAGAAATTATATAACTATTTTTAAATAAATCTCAATCTTGATATATGACTATTGCTAAGAATATTATGGAATATTATGTGGAGATTAAATTCCTACTATTTATCTAATAATTATTGATAATTACATTACAATTTTAAAAACTCTATTCCAAAATAAAATATGTCTATAATCATAATTTTTATTTTTATATTTATGATTATAACTTTTGTTTTTATTTAAAAAAAAATATATTTTATTATAAGATTAAGGGAGACTTTAAATTTCATTTTAATATTTTTGAAGTATAATTTTTAAACTTAAATGATGATACATTTTAGAGATCCTAAGAAATGAAGGTGATGTGAAAATCAAGGTATTGAATTTAGAACACAACACCATTAATGTAAGAAATTTTTATTAATTGAAACTTTTTAATACTCTAGGCATGAAAGTAGAAATGAAAGTCAATGAGTTGAATTTAGTGTAGAATTACATGATTAATACATAAAATTATGATAATAAATAAAGTGTAAGATAAAGATAATAGGAAAAATGAAAAAAAATGTCATATAAAAAATGAAAAACTAATTTAAGTTTATTTTAGGTGGTTGGGAGGAATGATTGGAATCCTTCTCCCCCAAATTTAATTCTTGTTTTGAAGTGATATAATGAAATTTGATGTAATGAGTTTTTTTTCTCCATCAACAAAATGTTATATTTGAATCATAATTAAAATTATATATATTAGAGTATTATTGATCATAAGAACTTAGATTTGATGGAATATTCATATATACTAAAGTATAATTTTTTTTTTTTTAATGTTTCAAATAACATGTATCTCTTATTGCTAAGGATTATAATCTTATAGAAATAGTTATGGTGTTTGTGTCACAACATGTTATACACTTTATGAGAGGATGCATGCAAGGTTATATTCAGAAATATAGAGATGAACATCTTGAAGACATTGAGTAACATATAGATAGAGTAAAATATGTATGGGTCCAATTTGAGCTCAATAGACGTTCTTAGTATGGGACTTCAAAAAACAATATATAGTTTGGTGTTTACAACTCCACAACTATCTACTAAGAACAATGAAAGAAAAAAAAAGACATGTTGATGAGGGAAGTTTTTTTAAACTTCTTCGTCAAACCCCCAAATCTCATGAGACACATAAGATAGCGGGACTGTGTCCAGATGTTTCATGCCCGAATCCATGAGTGTTTTTATGTTTATGATTTTATTTACAACAAACAAAATAAATTAACTAATATGCACAGAATTAAAGGAAAACATAAAAATGAAATTTATACAAGCTTTGCAACAACAAAGTGAAAGCATCTACAAATGTATAATATGTAACAACAAAAAAAAAGTTATGATCAATTTGAAATTGAAGTGAAATAATTTATGGATAGCACATAAACAATGTTCCATAAGCCACAAGGCTACATAAACACTTGAGTATTTTCATGTAAAAATAAAATTAAATAAATTTCAACTACAAATTGCTCATGAAAATAGATAAATTTAGATAAATATACACATGTATGGATGGATAGAAAATCATTGGTTCTTTTATTAAAAAATGTGAGTATATCCTTCTATTTGGAAATTTTGTGTGAAAAATATTGGCCAAGATTTAATTTGAAATGTTTATGATGTAATGGAGTCATACATAAACATTCAAAGAGACAAAACGATGATAAAAAATAATAAGGAATCATTCTGGACAATCTAATAGGGTTAAATAAGTAAGCCTTCTCTCAAAAATTTTAGAAGAATGAGATGAATTCAACTTACACTTTGTCTCTCCTTTGAATGAGTCTTTGATGCCACCAAACAAGTTTAGCTTTCTGAACATAGAGTAATGAATCTGAAGAAAAGAATGGAAACTTTATCATTTTGCATACCTCTCCTCACATAGTATTCTTCCTTTCCTTCATAGGATCCTTTCCCTTTTGTATGCATTTTAAATAGTTAGAGAGGCTAACCATTTAAGAGATTAGTTTTTCTATTATTTTAATATCTTTTGTTATCATCTAAGAAATGAGAGTTTTAAAGCCTAATGTTTAAAATTTAGTTTATTTTTTTAAATAAGATTGGTAGGTGGGGCCCTCCTCGTATTATTTATAAGACAATTCATTCACTTATGACTCTTGATGTCACATGTTCTCATAATAAAATAACAATAATTTGAAATATACAACCTGAAAAATTCTTGTCATGATTCTAACTAGCTAACATGATGTTCTTCCATGTTTATTATCACTATTACTCCTCTTTTTGTTGTTTTGTATTCACATCGACCTATTTTATTTTATTATACCTCCATTGACAACTACACACTTGTCTTTATCGATGTTTTTTCATCTTTTACCAATGTTCTCTTCGTTGATAAGCATCTCTCATTATCATAATTTCCATTAATGATCACCTTGTTAACCATTGTATTCTCAATGTTCCTCTCATTGACATACCTCTCGTAAACAATTACTCTATTGGTAACCTTAATGTCAATGATCTTCTCACAATTACTTTACTATCCATGATTATTTTTTCAACAATCTCTTAGTTTGTCATTCCTTTTTTGATGATTCATTTGTCATTAACCCATATATCAAACATTCCTTTTCGATGAACTTCACATCAACAACCTCTTTGTGAGTGATCCTATTGATGGTCACCTTTTTTATAATACTCCTTCGTTGACGAATCTTACTATGCAATGTTCCTATGTCAAGTTATCCTTGCTAAAATAATATTAAAGAAACAACTCATACAAAATATTCTTCCTTAACATCTTCTTCTTCAACTTTTCCTATGCTTCACCAACTTATGAAATTCAGTTTGATAAATCCAAGTATTTTCTCTATCAAATACGCCCTGCTACTAGAATAAGCATTTCTTGTACTGTCAATTCCTTATCTACATCACCTTAAACTTTGGAAATTTCCTAAGACTACTTTCATAACATCCACATTTCCTGATCTATCCTTACTTTTCCATCTCCATATTGAGCATTATGTCACTTATATAAATCTTTTGTATTATATATAAACTATATAGCTAATTCTTCTAGTGATTCAACCTTGTTAGCATCATTTCCAACCTTGTTAGGACCTACTTTCTTTACATATAATTTTTTGTAGTTACCTTTCAGATGATTTTCCTTCCTCAAATGTATTATAAACTAATATCCAAGTTGGAAAAACATATATATTTTATGCACATAAACTATCTCCTTTTATTTAAGGATATTTTCCTTCAACCTTTTGCGAACATGTTTATGAAAATGTTTGATTTTTGTAAGCATCATCATTTTTCTCATATCAATCAACAAATGTAATATACATTACCCCTTTGAAATTCGATGCATAAGAAAATGTGAACCGAGAGAAAATGCTCAATTTGTTCTTTGAGTTTTTATATGCAAATTCTTCATGCGCTAATATCGTACTCCATTCATTTGCCTTACCTTTAAATAAAAAACTGATGATGTGTATTAAACTTCTATTTACCACTTATGTTTGTCCTTTTTTCTATCATATGAATTATACTACAATTGCAACACCACCTTATTCTATAGCATTTTTTAAAAATTGGTAAAAAATTTGGTGCCCATGTTTAATGTGATTGTCTTAAGCACTCCCTACATGCGCATACTATTGTATCATTCATCCAATTCCAAACTATAAAAATAGTTATTTCAAAAATTCCAACCACCATAGGCACTATATTGATTCCACCTCATATCCTTGACAACCCTAAAATAAAGTCCACAAAATTTTCCTCCCAGGTGCATTTGAAATTAGTATGATGTATACAATAGTGTATTTTGACTCACTCCATTGTTTTCTTGACAAATTTTACATCTCTCCATAGATCTACTCATTTCATTATTTTATACTTAGATAAAAATACATTTTTTTTAGGAAACTATATGTCTTTTCTCACCCAAGTATCCAACTAATCCACCATTATCTAATTCTTATCAAATTATCACTTAAGAAAAACATTTTGTATGCATAATTTCTTGCCTTTTAACAAACACCTATCCTTGATATATGAGCATTCATGGTTCACAAACCTCCTTTCACAACCAAAATAAATTTTCACCTACCTTTTTATTTTGTTCAATTTTCCCATTGGTGTTATAAGTTCATTATTATTCATAGCCAAGATTTTATTTATTTTGAATGAATCTTACAACCAAAACTATTTCATTTTGGAGTCATGTGTGTGTGTGTTTCATGAGTAATATCTCAAAGAAATAAGGTTAAATTTTAATTGAATTAGAGGTCATTATCCATAACTCTAATGATAAAAAGTGAACTTAATATGAGGCATAATGAGCATTGATATATCCAACATGAAATACAAGATAATAAGAGTTTTAGAGGTCAATATTTGATGTTCATTGAGTGAAAATAAGTAAAGATATTGTAATTTTTTTATAGGGTGGATGCAGTAGGGCCCAACACCAAATGTTGCGACGTCATTCTCATCAAGTCGAAAAGTAAGCGAATAAAAGTGGACCATTTCGGTATGATAACCAAAATTTAATTTTAAGTAAATATGGAAAATAATTTTACAATGAGTGATGTCTAATAACATGTGTTCTTGAAAATATTTTTTTGGACATGGTGTACTTACTACTACTTTATCCCCACTGGAAAATTGGTATGCCAATTATAAACAACAATAAAATAGAAGTTTTACTTCATCTGGAAACAAAGTATCTAGGCTCTGGTTTGGAAGAGGAAAAGGATAAATCTTGTAACTTGCACTCTCGTTGAATTATCTTCTAATTCATGTTATAGTTGGAGGAGTAGGAGGAGAACAACTCACTCAAAGAAGCTTATGCACAATCACATGGCCTTCACTTCATTAACCCGTCTCATTGAATTTGCATTCCTAGGATATTAAATAATACCTACAATCTCACTAGATATTGTTAAAACCTCCAAAATTCCTTTTGTTGAGACCCCATCCCAATACATCCTTTAATAAAAAAACTCATATTTTTAATAGATGTCTCCTATTTTTATCGAACACCCCATTTTATACCCCCCAATACCTATAAACCCTCCTTATCCCACATCCCTACCCCTAATACCTACAATATATTGATTGTATTTTTTATAATTTTAAAATAGGCCCCCTTAATGAATGATCATGATAAGATATTGGTCAACAAGGTGAAGCCCTCATGTATGAAATACCAAAAAGACTCATCTCTACCTTGCAATACAAACCCTAGATTTATTTCAAGTGAGTAAGATCAAAATATTATATCTATTTTCTACATTTATTGAAGTCAAATCAAGTAAATGACATTACTTAGTACAATTAAATGAGCGTTGGATGGGTTGGGCAAAAAAATGAGTTTCTATTAACAAGAATAAAATATTACATCTATGAGATTAATACCTTTCCTATGGAAATTTATCTCCATGTACTTTAACTTTGTGGTTCATTCCTATGAACGATATTTGTCCATTCCACAAGGATGTAGTGATTTCAATAATCCTCATCTCCTCAATCTTCATAAGCAATTGGGCTAAAGGAAGAAAGGGTACAAATTGGGAAACTCTTTCAATGATTAAAAAATATATCTAAGATTTAGTTCTCACACCATCATAAGTTCATTACAGTGTTAAAATAATATTTAATAAAGTGTAAAGGATGTCTTTATATAGCCTTAAGGTTCCTTCTATGGTTTTTTTATGAATTAATGACCAACATCATATATTTAATTTCATAGAATATTCATGGCATAGACACTCCCTAGGTCATTAATTTTGAAAAGATAAACCTTGGAGTGCATGATGATCAAAAGTTGACCCCATCTACAATTGTACCACTTAATATTTCATAATATTAGTGTTGTTATCTATACTTCCGAGAGATTAAAAGCATTGTTCCCTAGGATTAGTTAAATGCAACAGTTTCCCAAAGTTTTATATCATTCTAATGTCTCTATAAAAAATAAATGTAATATCCCATTATGATCCCTTGATAAGTTGTAATTAATTATACTTGGAATTATTTTAATTTTGGCAAGAATATTTCAATAACATGCCAAGTTGAATTAAGGGATGGACAATGTGTGTTTGGGGGGATGGGAGGCAAGGTTATTTATAACCATTCGGGAAAAAATTTTTATTCTTATGCCTGGAGTATTAGAGTAACTATGAATAATGTGGATAAAGTGTATTCCCTATTGCACAGATTAAAACTTAGAAAAGCTATCAATGTCTCCAAACTAACTATGATCGATGACTTAGCTTTATCATCAAATCCATTCACTTCAACCTTTCATTGCATAACTACCAAATATATTTTGTTATGGAGAAAATTCAACAAGAGAAAGGAACTTCATCTTCTTCTCCTCCTATTGTGTCCTAAGGCACCAAAATCAAGATATGAAAGGACTCGCAAATTATGCAATAAAAAGGAAAATGAGGGCTATATATTGTAATAAACATTGAGGAGTATGATTAGATCATATCATAACCCTCATTGTGAAACCAACACATCACAACACCAAGGGTTAGTTTAATTGGTTGAGCCACTCTCATTAAAGCATCGTTTCTATTGAGATGTCATAGGGTCAATTCTCTCAACACCCTCGGGGTTAGGCTCTATGGTTGAGTCAACAAGAAGTGATCCCTTTGGGTAGATCTATCTGGTACAAGTGGACATAGCATTCACTGATATTCAGAGCCTGTGAACCACATTAGGGGAATTTTTAGGTCTAAATGGGCCTCCTAAGGAAAATAATAAAATAAGGTTTGTGATTTTTTAATGAAAAAGAAAGAAAACTACTTTTTAATTGTATTTTCGGTTTATATTCTTATAGGTTTATTCAAATGTCAAGTGTAATAAACCATTTGATGTAGAATTCAATTCCACATCCAATGAGTACCCACTATGCATAACTATAACTATACCCACATAGAAAAAAATAAAAATACATGAAAAAAGCGTGTTAAACGCAATTTTTTCAAGTATTCTCAATTTTTTGTATGTGGGTCTACTTAGAAGTATGCAAAGTGGGTACTCGTCAGATGTGGAATTGAGTTCTCCATTCAACATGTGTCTACACTTGACATTTGAGTAAATATATAAGGAGATAAACTAAAAATACAATAAAAAAATAGTTTTCTTCTTTTCCCTCTAAAATATTCTCCCTTGGGGATGACATCATCATTTTGAATCGTATTTGTTCTTTTAAATTTAATTTTGTTAGTACATTTTTTATTTTGAGGCCCATGTGTGACCTAAAAATTACCCTAATGCATAGAAGAAACAAACAAATCACATGAACACTAGTCAACACTTGGCTCAACAAGTGGAAATTCATTACAACTTTGGTGGGAGCTAGTTAATAAGGCCTCTTCCTCATCCTCACATGCTCATAATCTGTTCCAACCTTACTTATGACTTATCCATATTTGATTTATGGGATGCGATTTGAATAATACATATGACCAACAAATTTTAGAGGAAACATGCATTATCCTATGGAAAATATGCACAATCTTCATGCCCAAGTTTCCTCTAGTTTGAGGTTTTTCTATATATTCTCTATCTCTTCTTCATCTTCAAAAATCATATATTGATTGGGATGAAAGTTTCATGGTTTCTCTATATTGAGTGGGGGTTCCCTATCCCTCCTTGTAAGAACAACCTCTTAATCATTTTGACTCCCTCGAGTCTCTCTCAAGGTGTTAGTTGCTAGTTTTATGTCCCATTGCATGGGCTCCCCGTGATAAAAAGGAAAATTGGGTGGTGCATCTCTTTTGTTCCAAAATAATAAGTGATAACACATAGGAAAATTCTCTCCTATTAGCTATTAACATTTTATGGGATTTATGATTAATGTAGTACTTACTATCATTTTAGTGCTCCTATTTATAGTGAAGACAAAGCTTTAGCTTAGCAAATGTGCACAACTACAAGGCACAAAGGGGAACTTAATCAATGATAAAATTTTGACTACTCGAAGCTCTAAAATATGAGGAAATATTTCAAAAGTTACAATTATATGATCAGTAGCTTTAGATCCTAATTGGAATATCTATCTATAAAATTTGAGTCAAAGGCAATCAAATTTTGTCCCCAAAAAACAAAAACAATGATAAATGAAGTTTTCATAAGCACTCTCATCCAACAAACTCCTCACATATTTATTCTCAAGAAGGAAGTAAAATAACATCATGCTCACATAGCCTTTAGAATAAACTAATGACCATATTCTCCTATATCATGGGGACTTCCTCTTAGTGTATTCACTACATAGATGGAGAAAATAATAAATGAGGCAAAAAAGTAGTAGCAATTCAACTTGCATTTCATAACTACCAGATGGATTTTTTTATGGAGAAAATTCAACAAGATAAATTAACTTATGTCTTCTTCTGCTCCTATTATGTCCTAAGGCACCAAAATCAAGAGTTGAATGGACTCACAAATTATGCAATAAAAAGGAAAATGGGGGCTATAGTATTCAACATTAAGGAGTATGATTAGATGATATCATAACCCTGATTATGAAGACATCACATCACAATACCAAGGGTTATTTCAATTGGTTGAGTCATTTTCATTAAATCATCATTTCTATTGAGATTCACAGGTTCAATTCTCTCGATAGCCTCTGGGTCATGCTCTATGGTTGAGTGAACAAGAAGTGATCCCTTTAGGTGGATCTGCCTGGTACATATATTATGTGGATATGTCATTCACTGATATTCACAGTTAGTGAACCACATTAGGGGAATTTTTAGTCTAAAATGGGCCTCCTAAGGAAAATAATAAAATAATAGTAAAAAATAAAATAAGATTTGTGATTTTTTAAAGAAAAAGAAATAAAACTACTTTTTAATTGTATTTTCAGTTTATATTCTTATAGGTTTATTCCAATGTCAAGTGTAGGCAACCACTAGATGTAGAATTCAATTCCACATCCAATGAGTACCCACTATGCATACATTTGACTAGACCCACATCGAAAAAAATGAAAATACATGAACTAAACGTGTTAAACACACTTTTTTCAAGTATTTTCAATTTTTTTTTATGTGCGTCTACTTTGGAGTATGCAGAGTGAGTATTCGTCAGATGTGGAATTGAATTTTTCATTCAAAAAGTGTCTACACTTGACAATTGAGTACATCAATAAGGAGATAAACTAAAAATATAATAAAAAAATAGTTTTCTTCTTTTCCCTACAAAATATTTTTCTTTAGGGATGACATCCTTATTTTTTTTTATTAATTGGTCTAAGTTCATGAGAGAATACTTTAGGCTTGATTTGTGGCTTAAGAAACAGTGCCCCATGGGGCATCTAAGTTGTCAAAATCACCTAGGGATCATACCCAGACTGGGCCACGCCAACACTAAGCTAACTGGGTTTAACTTCTCTCCTTCCCCTAGCAGGGGCGCAACAGCCTCCGTGAGGTTTGATCTTGGGTCGCCCTTTTGATGAGGCCCATCCTCAACCGGTTGAGCTAGTGGGACCTGATGATGACATCATCATTTTGAATCCTATTTTTTCTTTTAAATTTAATTTTGTTAGTACGTTTTTTATTTTGAGACCCATGTATGACCTCAAAATTCCCCTAATGCATAGAAGAAACAAATAAATCACGTGAACATGAGTCAAAACAAGGCACAACAAGTGGAAATTCATTACAAATTCAGTGGGAGCTGTTTATTAAGGCATATCCATCATCCTCACATTCTCATAATTTTCTCCAACCTTAATTAGGATTTCTGCGTCTTTGGTTGATGGGATACAATTTGGATAATACATATGACCAAAAAATTTGAGAGGAATCATGCATTATCCTAGGGTAAAGATGAAAAATATTCATGACTGAGTTTCTTCTAATTTAAGGTTTATATATATATTTGATATCTCTCCTTCATCTTCAATAATCATATATCTATTGTGATGAGAGTTTCATGGTTTATCTATATTGAGTGGGGGTTCCCTATCCCTCCTTATAGGAGCAACCTCTTCCATAATTTTAACTCCCTTGAGTCTCTCTCAAGGTGTTTCTTGCTAGTTTTAGGTCCGTATTACATGGGATCCCTGTGATAAAAAGGAAAATTGGGCAATGCAACTCTTTTGTTCCAAAATCAAAAGTGATAATGCATAGGAAAATTCTCTCCCATTGGCTATCAACATTTTAGGAGATTTATGATTAGTGTATTACTTACCATCATTTTAGTGCTCCTATTTTTAGCGAAGACAGATCTTTAGCTTGGAAGATATGCACAACTACAAGGCACAAAGGGGAACTTATTAAATGTTAAAATGTGGAGTACTCGAAGCTCTAAAATATGAGGCAAAATTTCAAAATTTACAAATATATGATCACTAGCTTCATATCCTAATTAGAGGATCTGTCTATGGATATATCTATAATATTTGAGTCAAAGGAAATCAAATTTTGTCTCCAAAAAAAAAATAATGATGAATGGAGTTGTCATAAGCACTCTCATCCAAAAACTCCTCACATCTTTGTTCTCAAGAAGGAAGTACAATAACATCAGGTTCAGATAGCCTTCAAAATAATATAATTTACATATTCTCCTATATCATGGGGACTTCCTCTTAGTGTATTCACTACACAGATGGAGAAAATAATCAATGAGGAAAAAACATAGTAGAAATAGAAGCAAACCTCGACACTTCAATAATATTTCAAAGACCTAGTCTTGGACTAGCTAAGAACAAGGCTCTAAATAAGTAACTTTCTCCTCTTTTGAATTTTGAATGTAGTACATATTTTTTTCCTTAGAAACTTTTTTTAGAGTCCATGCTTCTAGAGTTTTCAGCATTTTGATGTATTCGAAACTATCTTTACTAACACTCCTAATTCACTCCATAAAAATAAACTTCTATATTTCAACTAGGAAGGAAGCCTTCTTTGATGTATTCCCCATTTTTTTATTCTAAAAAATGTCAAGCTAAATTGGATGAATCAAATGAGGTATTTGTGTTCTATTTTTATTAATAGAGATGTCAAACAAATGACCGAGGCATGATCACCTACAAGTAAAATGATATCACAAGTGGGGAAGAGTGAGGAGGCCAATCGTTATTCAATATGCTTAATAATACATAGGGGCTTTTTCTAAGTTCTTTTTTTGATGCCACATTATTTTTGGGAATCATCCTTCATTTCCATTATTTACCTGATAATCCAATCATAAATGCAATTGGTGGAAGGACCACCTTCCACAATATGAGAGGAATGGGTTGAGTATTGAGAGGATGGAACTAATGAAAAGTATGGTCAAATCACCCTCTAGAAGTTTCTTCCTTGGAAAAATTTCTCACCATTGAAGGGGGAGAATTGCATGAGTGATGGGGAATTTTAATGGAGGATGAGTAGGCCACACATGTTGGTGAATGAGAATAAGAAAAGGGTCATGTGAATGAGAAAGGGATGCGTTTTTGCATGTAGAGAAGAAAAATATGCATTGAAATGTGAGTTGAGTCAAGATGAGTGCCATGATATTTGATGATTCCTTTTCCAACTCGTAATCATGTTGGGGTACTTTCTAAGAGTGCTAGAACACGAGATTATGAAATTTGGCCTTGTTTGTTGCACATGAAATAATTGGAAGAGGAGCTACTTGAGGGACTACATGGCAACGAACAGAGCTCGCTCTTGTGTTATGTGGAGCTAACAAAGGAGGTTCCCAAAGTCACAAGGGTCCTAACGACCATTGAGGAGCTTCTAAATAAATTTTTATCTTTTAGTAAGTTTTCCAATTACCCATAATTGTAGAGAGTGTTCATAATCTTACTGTGTGGTATCATGATATAGCTAAGGGTTGGCCAATTGTAGAAAGACAAAGTGTAAATGTACCTATGATTGGGTGGAAAATCACTCATCCTTAGTTAGGTGGTTATAAATTTTCCATTATATTCAAATAAGTGTTTCAAATATGAGTTTTAAATTATATATTTCTTACATAATTAATAAATAAATTTAGATTCCATTCTAAATATGAAATGATGAAGTAATGGTAGGATGGTTCTTGAATAGAGTTGTAGTCTTCCTAAAACCCCTACTTCACTGTTCAACAAAGATTTTATTTCTTCCCAAAACCCCTACTTCATTGATCAATAGAGCCACGACTATCAAGCCTACAAATCCAAGGCACCACACCAACAGACCATCCAAATTACCTCTCGGACACCCAGGTTTCAAAATTATTCTTGTCACGGAAGTAACTGTCCTTTGACCATGCTTTCACCACATGAAAAAACTAATCTAGATACATGACTCAACAAAACCAACCCACCTACAACAACACCCCAAGCCTACACAACGATAGAACCCCCTGCCCAATAATTGACATCCAAACCTCTCCCCCAGGACTGATATACCAAGTGCACCCAGGATAATAACACTCTGCCACTCTAATGTCTAATTACAATAGTGAAAATGAACATTATCCATGCTTGCACCTCCATCAACTTCAATGGTGATCTCATTTGAACCCCCGAATGTTCCAAACACCCCCACATAATGTGAACAAAAAAAAACCAAACATACAAGAAAACCACACAAGGATATGACACCTAACCTGAAGACAATGTTACTACCTTGCCAGTCAACACAAAGAAAGCCTAGATACTACATAACTACACATGCTCAAGTACTAGAAGCCTTCCCATGACCAGTGTTTTGCACCACGAACCAAGGTATGAGTTGGTTATGACAAGAACCTCCTCCTAGTCAAAATTAGCAACATTGCATGTAGAATTTCCATTCAATTTTGACCTTTCAACATAGAGTGCAGGGTAAATTTGAAATTGTTAGCCCCCCTACTATTTGAGAACACAACTCATCCCCATCGACTAACCTCCCATCCACTAACACCTACCTTCAATATCCTCTGTCCACCAGACTACACAAATAGTCATATCTGCTTCTCAAATGTTCTTAACCCACTTACGAGCGGAGGCTTAACAAATATGCCATCCCTTTCAAGTTCCACTTGTGTTGGGAGTAAATTCCCCCTCTTAAACCCTTTTCAAATTAGATAATGCCCCCACTGGGGAATATTGACTTGTGAAAGTATTTAAATTTAATTTAATTAATTAAAATAAAAAAAATAATAATTATATATAATTTTGAGTTAATCATTTGATGGGTTTATCGATGGTGGTTTACAAACCCATGATATTTTCTATAATGAAGCATATTTAAAGGCTTAATGAAATCCATTTTGAAATGAAAGAGTGTCAGCTTAAATCCATTTTAACTCCAAACTCGATTTCTCTCGGCACTTGGTATGTCTAGATTTAAGATGGTTTTAGGTTGGTTATTGTGCCAAGAGGTGTTGTACAACCCAATATGGAAGCAATGTTGTAAAACGTTATGTTACGCAATGTTATGTTGATTTGGTCAAATATTTAAATAAAATTAAAAAACTAGTATTAAGATAAATTTGGTTTAGTCCTTTGATGGGTTTACCTATGGTGGTTTACAAGTCCATGGTATTTGTTATGATGAAGTATAGTTAAAGGATTGAAGATATTTATTATGGAATGCATGAGTAATAGATTAGATCCATGTTAGATTCAAACTTTATTCCTCTTGACGCTTGGTAGATCTATATTTAAGATGGATCTAAGCTGGTTGATAATTACTTTAAATTTCTAGAAGGCCTATTTCAAAATAGACATGTCTATCAACATAACTATCACCAACACAACCTTATAAATAAAATGGTTGGTAAATTTTGATTGTAATCAATCCATAATAAACATCAAAAAACTTAATTTATCATACATCTCAAGTTGAGCCCTAACATTTAACTCAATTTTTTGAGCTCCCATTTCTAAAGCACCTCATCATTTAGGGCTCACATGATCAATTCTCCTCATTTCCATCGGGGTTCGGATCTAATTAGTTTTTAATTGATCCATGTGGATATTGGTGGCCACCCGCCTATTCCACTTGGACCCCCACCATCATTTCTTTCAGTTTTTCAGTTTCCTTAATCGTAGCACAATTTACGATTTTTGGCAGTTTTTTAGGTCCTGAACTTCCGGAGCCGTTTTGTGGCCATAAATGACATTTTTTGGGAAAATGGGATCAACATGGATTGTTGATTAATTTTGGTCACTCGAAAGTTGTATTCCTCAGATAAATATTTCTAACGAGGTATTGTGCATGTGAAACGAAGATCGTATGCCAAAGTTACAACCCCGAGAAGTTGATGTACCAATTTACCCAAACAGGGCGCATAGTTTTGGCGTTTCATCTCATAGGGTTAGGTTTTTGGATGTTTAGGGTTTTCCATTATTTATCAATAATAAATAGGTCTTCGAGCCTCATTGTAACACAGTTCAGAGGCATGTAGCCGCCACATCTCTTCTCAGAGATAAGCTACCTTCACCTGAGCTAGTTTATTTCTATTATGTCTATAAGCATATTTAAGTTCTTTGATATTAATGAAATGAAGTGTTATTTATGCTGCATCTTTGTATTTATGCATATATTCGTATTATTTTGTGATCCTGCATAAATTCAGATAAGTGGTATCAGAGCGGTCTTCTTTTTCTATGTTTTTCTTTGCATGTCCCCAACGAGGTCAGGTATAAGGATTTAGGGCTCAATCTGGTTGAACCCTTGCAAGGTTGGCCTCGCAAACCCCGATGACCTCCCATGATGGAAGAAAATAAAGACGAGGGAGCAGGAGATCCTATCAAAATATTTCTCAAGTAGGACATCGAGAAATAGAGGAATGCGATGTTGGATAAATTTTCCCAGATCCTTCGACGGCTACCTACCAGCGACGCATCTTCATCCTGCAGCCACTCTGGAGGCGCCACACCTTTTAAGGTACAAGTTAACTTTGACATTTCCATATTTGAGGGAAAAATGTATGCAGGTGTCGTAGATAGATGGATGAATCTATTAGAAGGATATTTTTTGGTTCATGAATTTTTCCAATTAGGAAAAGATTACTTTTTCACTCCTCAAAGCTGCTCCCCATGTCAAGGACTAGTGGGAAACCTATTGTGAGAAAAAGGACAAGATAGAAACCTCCCTATTCTCGGTCGCACCCACCTGGAATTATTTTCGAGACGCCATCAAGGAACAATATTATTCGTTGGGATATATGAGTACAATTACATACAATGGACTACGCTACAACAACAAAGGGATCAAGATGTGTACACGATGACACATATTTTCCATACCCTACACACAAAGTTGGGTATCAAAGATTCAGAGAAATATTTAGTGTTGAAGTACCACATTTGTTTATACATATACATTTAGGAGGAAATGGAGTTCCTCAACATCTCCCTGCTTGGTGTAGCATACTGATATGATTCCAAGAGTGAGCATAAATTTAAACAAAAGAAGCGATACTTTGGATGTGCAAACCCAAAGCAGAGAAAATGATAGAGCCTGTCCAGGACCCTCCAAGGAAACTCCTCAAAGCCGCAAACCAAGGGTGATGGGAAGGAAAATAAGGACACTGAAAAGTGGTGTGAGTTTCATAAAACTCCCACTCACAACACGAATTAATTTTGCACAAAGCAGGCGTTGGTGTCCAAGTTAAAAGACTTAGAGACAGATGCATGCTCTGATTCTGAGACGAACCCTGACAAGGGAACCAATAAGGGTAAGCAAGTCATTGATGTAGAACCCACTGTGATGGTAGCCACCATCAAGCTCCAAAATGTAGAACCCGAAGATCCAGAGGAGGTGGAGCACCTCTTTCACTCAGAGATGTGGGTGAAGGGTTCGTCACTACAATTTATTGTCGAAAGTGAGAGCCAAAAGAACCTAATTTCAGTAGAGTCTGTGAAGTGGTTGGGCCTATCGACCACACCACACTCACAATTGTACACCATTAGGTGGCTTCACCAAGGACGAGATCTCTGTGTCATCCAACAGTGTCACCTTCCCTACAGCATCAAGCCATTCATAGATAAGGTATTGTGTGATGTTGCTCCTCTTGAAGTTTGTGAAGTATTATTAGGGCAACCATACTTGTGGAAACGACATGTTTTCTATGAGTTGAGGCCTCACACTATTATTATTTCTTTGGGAACTAAGTTATACAGAATACCTGAGGTAGCCCCGCCTACCACCATCTCTTTGATCTCTAGTAAGAAATGCAGTAAGATCATCTCCCATAATGGGAAATTTGTTTTCTTTTTTATTCACTCTCAAAGTAAGGGGAAGATTGTGGCCACATCCATGGGCCCCAAGAAGGGTTCCTCTACACAATAAAAGCAGGTGGAAAAGGTCATGGAATAATACAGGGACATCTTCTCCTCACCCACAGGGGTACCCTTGCACCGTCAAGTCAAGCATCTGATTGATTTGACTCCCAGAGCACCTCTACCCAATAGAGCTCTCCATATTTTGGCTGGTCGTAGCCCCTTTCAGGTGGGGTTTAGATTTTAACCACTATGTCCCATTGATGTGGCCATACCATTTGTAGCTACTTAAACAACTTCGGCCCATGTCTAGTCTGGAACTGATACGACTAAAAACTTCATTGAGCAAATCCAACACATCTTCCAATAGGTCCATGAAATATTAGAAATATCCAATGCTAAGTACAAGCAACGACATGATTGACATATGGTGCCACACAAGTTCCAACTGGGGGACAAAGTTTGGCTACATTTGCAGAAGGAGTGCCTTGCTGGGCCCCACCGTAAGCTTCGACCACTCAGATATGGGTCATACACCATCACCAAGGCGATAGGTGAAAATGATTTTAAGCTCAACATTCCACTGTTCCTTGGCCTGCACCCAATGTTCAATGTGGACTACCTTCAACCATACTTTCCACCATTACTAGACACATACGACATTGCAGAACAACCCACACCAACTGAGTTAAACCCAGACTGCATGGAAAAAGCCACCACAGATTTTATCATGGACAAGCATATCAAGAACCCTCACCAGTAGAAGATCCAAATTTATCAGGTTGTCAAAGTTTTCCAACTCCTACAACAAGGCAAGTGGTTCACCAAGGACCAAGTTCAGTAGAAGTTTCCTCATCCCATGGAGGAACACATCGCAATGGGGACCATTGCTTCGTAAGGGGGGACGAAGGATCTGGGTGGATATTGGTGGCCACCCGCCTATTCCAATTGGACCCCTACCATCGTTTCTTTCATTTTTTCAGTTTCCCTAACTATAGCACAACTTACTATTTTTGGCAGTTTTCAGGTCCTGAACTTCCAGAGCCGTTTTGAGGCCCTAAACAATGTTTTTTGTGGAAAATTGGGATCATCATGAGTATTTCACTAATATTGGTCACTCGAAAGTTGTAGTTCTCAGACAGATATTTCTAACTAGGTATTGTGCGCATCAAACAGAGATCGTATGCCAAAGTTACGACCCCCAAAAGTTGACATACCAATTTACCCAAACAGGGCCCATAGTTTTGGCGCTTCATCTCCTAGGGTTAGGTTTTTGGATGTTTATGGTTTTCCATTGTTTCTCAATGATAAATAAGCCTTCGAGCCTCATTTTAACACATTTCAGAGGCATGTAGCCACCACATCCCTTCTTAGAGTTAAGCTACCTTCACCCGAGCTAGTTTATTTCCATTATGTCTGTAAGCATATTTCAGTTATTTGATACTAATGAAATGCAGTGTTATTTTCGCTGCATCTTTGTATTTATGGTTATATTCGTATTCTATTGTGTTCCTGCATAAATTTGGATCAGTCTTGCGAGGCATGATCCCTTTGGATGGATATGCTTGAATTTTCCTTGGAAAAAGAATCATAAATCTCAAGTTGCTAAAATTAAAAAAATCATAAGGATTAACTCAATTATAACTTAAAATAAAATAATATTATTTTTTCAAGAGAAAAAAATACTATAGATTCAATTGAAATAATATATACACATTTGTATAATATGTTTGCTACATAGAATAACTTTGTTGATGCTCATATTTTCGTTGGTGAGTAGAAATAAATGACTAATCTCTACTTTAGGATTACAATTAGTACAAAAATGTGATAACTACAAAAATTCATGAGAGCAATGCATGCTTCCATCTACATTAGAGCGTGGAGAGGAGAATAAAAGAGAAAAGAGATGTGGCTAAAGGTGAAAACCCATGCCATTAATTTCTTCTCCATTATGGAACTCATGGAGACAAGTTATTTTTGTGGGGGGGGGTGTGGGGGGGGGCTCCAGGGCTTCTTTTGAAAGAGCATTTGGTTCCACATTTAGTTATCTCGAAATGTGATTAAAAGTGATCCATTCAAAGGTGGAGATCAATTTTTAAATGTCTTGTAATAAATGATTGATGCCAAATTTCTGCATAGTGGCTCTTCCATTGGCACAATGGATGACCCATTTGGACTCTCTAAGCACTTGTAGCCTGTAATTTTTTTTTTTTGCAAATTATAAGAGAATATAAAGTCCTATAAAATTTGTTTTCTTGACTATGCTTGGAGTGTACCTCCCATAGATGAAGTGGGAATGATTAAAAAATATGAAAATTCTTGCTCCACATCGGGGTGGGTATCCTTGACTAGCACCATTGAAGAAACTCCCAAGAATGTCATAATCAAGTTTTGGAATCTAGTAGATACATTGTGGAGAAGTTTTTTTTTCAACTATATGTTTTTTGGAAAGAGAAATTATTTTGGAGGCACATATCTCCGAGGAGATCCCCTTATCTTGGAATAGTGAGAAATTGTGAGCATGCCAGATTTTGTCAATTAAGATTCAAGGCAAGCCATATAATGCATACATTGACTTGTCCACAAGACATTGTCTTGCATTTCCTTATATAGAAGGGGAAATCTACTTGGATTTGGAGGGAAATTAAATCTAAATACGTGAGAATATTTGTGTAACAAAAGAGCACTTAACAAAAATATGAAAATGAGATTCATACTAGGACTTGCATAAAGGACATCTACATGGACCTTGTCATCCATGATTGGAGAGAACTTCCCAAGTGAGGATTTTGTTGGATATAGCAAGAAAGGAGATGATTTTATATTTCAATGAGGCAATTACCTTCCATATTATCTTCCACCACCACCGAATAGAGCCCTTAGAGGAGTCCAGAAGCCAGGCTTTGCATCCTAGTTTAGTAGCGAAGACACTGTTCGAGGGGTTTTTATACCAAAAAACCATATTCGAGGCATATTTCTTGAGATCGATGAAGTTATAAGTTAACTAGTGTATGTAATGGTCCCATTAAACTCATAGGTATTTTTTGAGGCTAAAATATTGGGTTGATTTCCAATTTTTTGAGCAGTGAGGTTGAGGTATCTATGATGCTGCATATGAGAGGTGGACAATGTTGATTTCCTTCAATATTTAGAGCCGGAGAGGAGTTAAGGTGTAATATTTTTCTACACACATCCACATATCTTGTCCAATTCATATATTTGTTCCATCCCCTATCTTCCAAAAATCCACCTTCCTATAAAAAAAAAGGATGACACCATTTATTTCTAGACTATTGATCCTTTTGTTGAATTGTTAGGTAATCTAATCCAATCAATGATTGAGAGTTTGTTACTATATTTACTAATTTTAAATTTTTTCCATAATTTTTTACCAGCCAACAACCTCCATAGATTATGTCTAGCCAGATCCTTGGCAAAGAGCAAGGGGTTCTTGAGGCCCCATCCTCCAATATCTTTTGGGGTTGCTAGTCTAGACCATTTAACCAAGGTCATCCCTTGATGGGTTTTGGCACCTATCCAAAGAAATTAATAGTTGATTCTATCAATAATATTAGGGATACCTTTCATTACTTGAGCGATAGGGAGCCAATAGACCGATAACATTTCAAGCACTGGTTTTAATAAAGTGATAGGAGTCGGAAAGACCAGACTGTGTTTCGGGCTTCATAATTTTTTATGAGCCACTTACAATCTACTTTATTTTATTTTCTTGGCCTTAAGAAGAAGCCTCAATATTTGAGGTTATCCTTCAATGACCTTTCTGAAAAATGAAATGTCTCGATAACTAGAAATCAAGACTGGAATGAGTTGTTAAAACATATCAAATCTTATTTTTGTTAATCAATGAGCATTCAAGTGGATTTAAAAAATGAGTCTAATATGTTTTTCAGAGATTAGATGTTCCTTATAGTCCCCTATAGAAAAATAAGAACATCATCTACAAACAATAGGTGATAAAATTGAAATTTCTCAGAAAATACTTTTGATGGCACCTGTGTATTCGTGGGTGTCCATGAAATATTTGAGGGATTCTAAGACTAGAAGAAAGATTAACGGAGATAGGGGGAAACATTCTCGCATCCCTTTAGAGGTTGAGAAGAATTTGGAGGGAGCCTCGTTAATGAGGGCAACCAATTGGTTGCAACCCATAATATAGTTGAAAGTTATTAATGACATTCCCATCTGAATAAGTAGTAGCCGCATGAAATTCCATTCCACCCTAACAAAAGCCTTGGATAAATCCAATTTGAGTAATAAGGCACTAGAGCCTCAATACTTGCGTGGTTTAACACCTCCCGAGCAATAGCTACTGCATTCAAAATGTTCCGGTTGTGTAACGAAATGAACGTTCCTAAGATATGCTCCTTAAGCCTATGAGCTATGACATCCGAGATGAAATGGTATGAAGCATTACAAAAACTTATAGGTCGATAGTCGGCAAAGGACGTGCCCTATAAGACACAAGAAAGTGGAGTAGATAGAGCCTAGAACTTTTCCCTATTCCTTGGATTCACGTACAACTTTGAGAAGATCACCCTTGATGACGTCGTAAAATCCCAAATAAAATTCTATGGGGAAACCATCAAGACTGAGCCTTTTAGATTTCGGCATTGAGCATAATGCAATGAGTATTTTGTTTTCAGAATCATCTTCTATGAAAAAAAATCATATATTTAGTAATAAAAGGAGGGAAATGTGAGATATAAAGAATTAATAGATAAGTTAAACATATATACATTTTAAAAAAACATGTCACAATATGTTTAACCATGGAGATTCACTCCCACTTTATCATGGAGACTTAGGTTTTGTTACAATAACATGGACCCATATTTTTTCATATCACATATTTTTAATTAATGAGTTTAATTAAAGGAAAAAAATAAATAACTATTTTGGAAATAAATCTTAGCCTTTGATTTGAGTATACTACTAAGAACATTCTATGGAGGTTAAATCTCTACCATCAACTTAATAATTATTGATAATTGAATTAATATTATGGAATCTCTATTTCAAAGTAGACATGCCTATGTGCATAGATATATTAGGTGGATGGTAGGGATATAATCTCCAAGGAATACTCTAGAATATTCATAGAAATATACACAAATCAAATGTTGAGATTTATCTCTAAAGTAGTTATACTCATTTGCTCTTTTAATTAAAATGATTAATTTAAAAAAATGTCATATGAACAAGTATCATATGAAGTGAGTTTGTTTTTTGGACATTTGATATTGATAATCCATGGTATTGGCCTATGGTATTGTAATAAAGTTTATTTACATATTAAGAATCTCCATGGTAAAGTGGGGGGAAAATCTTCATGGTTAAGAATATTGTTCCATAATTTTTTAAATATATATATATGTTTAAGTTATATATCAATGTTTTTTAATAACTAACAATAATATATACATATGTTAAACATATATGCATTTAAAAAAACATGTAACAAGATTCTTAACCATGAAGTTCATGCTACTTTACCATGGAGATTCTCAACCTATTGTTTTGTTATAATAGCATGGGCTAATCTCATTGTTTATCAATACCGCATGCATAAAAAACCATAATTTATTCCATTAAAACTTTATTTATATGACATATTTTTTAATTAATTAATTAAATTAAAAAGGTAGAAATGACATAAGTATTTTTTAAATAAATCTCCTACTAAGAATATTCTAGAATATTATGTGGAGATTAAATCCCTACCATCTACCTAATAATTATTGGTAATTAAATTAAAACTCTAAAAACTCTATTCCAAAATAAATATATCTATGATCATTTTTTTTTTTTTTTTTCTGTTATCATAACTTTTGTTTTATTTGTATAAACAAAACAAACAAAAACTTTAAATTCCATTTTAATATTTTTGAAGTATAATTTTTAAAATTAAACGATGATACATTTTAGAGATAGTAAGAAATGAAGAAGACTGTGAAAACCAAGGAATTGAATTTAGAACACAACACCATTAATGTAAGATATTTTTATTAATGGACACTTTTTAACATTAGAAATGAAAGTCAATGAGTTGAATTTAGTGTAGAATTATATAATTAATTGAGAAAAACATGACGATAAATAAAGTGTAAAATAAAGATAATATGAAAAATGAAAAAAAATGCTATATAAAAAATTGAAAATTTATTTTAAGTTTATTTTAGGTGGTTGGGAGAAATGATTGGAATCATCTTCCCCAAATTCAATGCTTGTTTTGAAATGACATAATGAAATTTGATGTAATGGGTTTTTTTTGTTCTCCTTTAAAAAAAAATCAACAAAATGTTATATTTGAATCATGTTCATATGTTAGAGCATTATTGATCATGAAAACTTAGATTTACGAAAATATTCATAAATAATATATTATAATATTTGTTTTTTTTATGTTGTATCTCTTATTGCTAAAGATTATAATCTCATAGAAATAGTCATGGTATTTGTGTCACAATATGTTATATAATTTATGAGAGGATGCATGCAACATTGTTTCAAAAATATAGAGATGAACATCTTGAAGGCATTGAATAACATATAGATAGAGTAAAATATGTATGGCTCCAATTTGAACTCAATAGAAGTTCTTAGTATGGGACTTCAAAAAACAATGTATAGTTTGGTGTTTGTAACTCCACAATTATATACTAAGAACATAGAAAGAAAAAAAGAGACATGTTGATGAAGGAATTTTTTTTAAACCTCTCCGTCAAACCCTCAAATTTCACCAGGCACATAAGATAGAGGGATTATGCCCAAATGTTTCATGCCCGAGTTTCATGAGAGTTTTTATATTTATGATTTTATTTAAAAAAAAAAATTAACTAATATGTACAGAATTAAAGGAAAACACAAAAATGAAATGTATACAACAGAGTGAAAGCATATACAAAAGTATAATAGGTAACAACATAGAAAAGTTATGATCAATTTGAAATTGAAGTGAAATAATTTATGAATAACATATAAACAATGTTCCATAAGCCACACGATTACGTAAACACTTGAGGATTTTCTTGTAAATAAAATGTTAAATAAATTTCAACAACAAACTGCTCATGAAAAACAGATAAATTTAGAGAAATATGAACATGTATGAATGACTAGAAAATGACTGGTTCTTTCATTAAAAATCGTGAGTATATCCTTCTATTTGGCAATTTTATGTGAAAACTATTGGTCAAGATTTAATTTGAAATGTTTATGATGTAATGGAGTCATACATAAGCATTCAAAGAACCAAAATGATAATTAAGAAAAGAAGGAATCCTTCTCGACAATCCGATAGGATTAAATGAGTAAGCCTTTTCTAAAAAAATTTAGAATAATGAGATGAATTCACCTTCCACTTTGTCTCTCCTTTGAACGAGTCTTTGCTACCACCAAACAGGTTTAGCTTCTTGGACATAGAGTAATGAATCAAAGTAAAATAATGACAGCTTTATAATTTGTACATACCTCTCCTCACATAATATTATCCCTTTTCTTCATAGGCTCCTTTCCCTTTTTCTTCATAGGCTCCTTTCCCTTTTGTATGCATTTGAAACAGTTAGAGAGGCTAACCATTTAAGATATTAGTTTTTCTTTTATTTTAATAACCTTGGTTAACATCTTAAGAAATGGGAGTTGTAAAGGAAATGTTTATTTTATTTTTTATTTTTAAAAATTAGCTTGGTAGGTGGGGTCCACTTTGTATTATTTATAATACTATTAAGTGAATTGATGTAACATGTTCTCATAATAAAATAATAATAATTTGAAATATACCATTTGAAAAATTCTTGTCCATTCTAACTATCTACCATGTTTTTCTTCCATGTTGAATATCATAATTGCTCCTCTTTTTGTTGTTTTGTATTGACATTGACCTATTTTATTTTATTATATCTCCATTGACAACTACACACTCGTCTTTGTCAATGTTGTTTCTTCATTTACCAACGTTCTCTTCGTTGATAAGTATATCTCATTATCATAAGTTCAGTTAATGATCACCTTGTCAACCATTGAATTCTGAATGTTCCTCTCATTGACATACCTCTTGTAAAAAATTACTCTATTTGGGTAACCTTCATGCCAATGATCTTCTCACAATCGCTTTACTGTCCATGATTAGTTTTTCAACAATCTCTTAGTTTTTCATTCCTTTTTTGATGATTCATTTGTGATTAACCGATATATCAAACATTCATATTCGATGAACTTCACATCAATAACCTCTTTGTGAGCGATCCTATTGTTGGTCCCCTCTTTTCTAATTATCCTTTTTTAAAATATTATTAAAGAACACATTAATACAAACTCCTCATCCTTAACATCGTCTTCTTCAACCTTTCCTATGCTTCACCAACTTATGAAATTCAATTTGATAATTCCAAGTATTTTCTCTACCAAATACCTTCTGCTATAATAAAATTATGCTTATAGCTCTAATCATTTTAGAATTACAGGTTCAAAATGGGCTCATATGAAAATGTACAATCAAATGCACTTATGAGAAACCAACTCATTTTTAGAGATAACATACCTATTGTACCTCAATGACAATGAGGTGGCATTGCTTGAGTTAAAGGTAATTACTTGTCACATTCTCAATGGTGGATAAAAACTCATGGTTAACCATGGTAGTGCTCTAAGCACTTTTAAAGTCAAAGTAAAGTACTCATAATAAATGTCATTTCACACTTTCAGAATAAAAATATATTATTGTTATTTCATATTTATTGAAAGAAACAATGTATGTCCTTATACATTTATTATATTATATTATTCTTATATAGTATATTAATTACATGTTATTATACAATTTAAATAATATAAATTTTAATTAATAACATATAATATAATTAAGAATTTATAAATTTATATTTTTATTTTATTTTAAGTTATTTAAATAGGAAGGACAAATGCGTTAGTTGTTCAATGATAATTATTTTTTCTTGAAAAACTCATTCTTATTTATAGTCACATCAATACAATTTTTTTATTAATTTTATTTTGGTACAAATTTTCAATTGAATTTAACTATGGTTACATGTATTGTACTGCAAAAAGTGAATTGAAAATTCATAAATATTATTTTATTGGTTTAGCTATTATTTTATTATTTCCTTAGGAGGCCCATTTTAGACCTCAAAATTCCCCTAATGCCTTATCTACATCACCTTCCATTTTGGAAATTTCCTAAGACTAATTTCATAGCATCCACATTTCCCGATCTATCATTTCTTTTCCATATCCATATTGAGAATTATGTCCCTCATATCATTATGTTGTATTATATATAAACTATATTGCTAATTCATCTTGTGATTCAACCTTGTCAGCATCATTTCCAAACTTCCTCTTTACTCTACAAGGAACTATTTTCTTCACATATTATTTTTTGTAGTTACCTTTCAGATAATGTTCCTTCCTCAAATGTACTATAATATAATATCCAACTTAAAACAACAAATATATTTGATGAACATAAAATATCTATAACAACCCTGGTAAAAAATTCATGTAAAAATATATATAATACCATGGTGATGAGACACATATTCCAAGCTGAATGGTGGGCAAGACATCCTAGTGGGTGTTTATCATGGCAAAGGCAATGGCATAGGCTTTGGAAAGGCATGAGGCATTAATTGGAATTTTATTTATGAAAATAATGGAAATTAGGAAAAAAGGGAGGTGAAAGGTCACATGTTGCATGTGAGGACGAAAATGAAGGAAAATAATGGAAAATGAAGAAAATATAGGCCCCATTAATAAAAATGCTTCTAAGGATTAGTTGGAATTTTTTTTCTCACACTTATGGCTCTCATTCTATTCTCTTTCTCTCTCTCTCTCTCTCTCATACTCTTGGATACCTAAATTATTCTTGGAGCACTCTTGGGGAGTGTGGAATTTTTGGAGATTTGGATCAAGAAAGCAAACGATGAGTAGGAAAGCACAAGAGGACATCAGGATCAACATCTACAACAGGTTCTGAGTGCAGGTACTGAGTTGCATGTATGTTTTCCTCACTAGTTTTGTCACACATGGTATTGCATGTGGTTTCTTGATTAATACATATCATTGGCATGGAGGATTTCCTGGATTGACAATGGATTTGCCTAGCATTTCCATTTCCTGGATAGTCATGGTGATTGTGGGTTTATTTCAATTGATTGCTTTCTGATTGGTTCTCATGTTTTTCCCTTAGATTTGGTTGAGTTATTAGTTCTTGGAAGCCTTGGTTGGACAAATGCTCTGGAAGCCCTGTAACGACTTGGGTTGAGTTACTAGTCCTAAAGCCCTAGTTGTACAAATGCTCTGGAGCCTAGCGGACAATTGTGGGTTAAGTTACTAGTCCTGAAATCTGTGGTTAGAAAAATGATCTCAAAGCCCTAGGTGGGTTGATTTACTAGTCTTGGAAGCCCTGGTTGGAAAAACGCTCTAGAAGCTCTATAATAGTTGGGGTTGAGTTACTAGTCCTGGAGCCCTGGTTGGAGAAACGCTCTGGAGCCCTCCAAAAATCATGGGTTGAGTTACTAGCCCTGGAATCTGTATTGGAACAAATGATACGGAGCCCTAAAAGTCTTGGGAAGAGACAAATCTGGGTGTGGTTAGTGATGTTCGATTGTGAGGTGAAATAATTAGTTGAGGGTTGAGGCGGGTTGGTCTTTAGAGCCCTGGTTTGGTTTTGATTGATGTGTTTGATAAAGCCTGGCATTCATGCTTGGAATATGGCATGGGGGTGACTAGCTGAAGTGAGATTTGGCTCAACCATGTCTATGGTTGGGTGGAACATGGAAGTCCCATCCCAAGTTGTTTTTATATTCATTAATGATAGGTTCATTTACTTGGTATTTGATGTGTATACATTATTTTTTATATGGATTATATTGCTGATGTATCCATGGTATTTTGTTGGTATTATGCCGGTTATAAGCATGTATTGTGACAGTGATGAGGTATGGCTCTCTCCATATTTTTACTTGTAAATGAATGCACAATATATCTATGGTCCAATATATGGTACTGCAGCTAATGTTTTGAGGGACCGATGCTTCTTATAAATTCTCAAAGAAGTATGAGACACCTATGCTTAAATATGTTGTTTACACCTATAGATTCAATGTTTGTGAAATGTTTGAAAAAATTCTTGTCATGGTTGGGAGGGTTCAAGATGATTTATTTTTTATTTGATTGGTTCTGTATCATTGTTATAATGTTATTTATCACCCCCTAAGTTTTCATGAAGTTCTAGGCAATGATTGGGGCATGGACCTAAAAATGTGGCTCAAATCCAGGAGTTGCAGACACATAAATGGGAATTTGGGGGCCTAGCTGCAAGCATACAATGTTGTTCCTCGGGTGCCTAGTGCTATAGCCTCCTAGCTAGAGGAATGTCGTCTTATGCATGCAACTATGGCTCAAAAGGTTCAAAATGTTAGTGTGACCCAATGGTAAGGGACTTGAAGGGTTGGATTGCCTCTTGGGGGTGTGGTTGATGTTGTAAAATGTATTTTTTATATGTTTTTACCTATTCCACTTCCTTAAGGTCACTTAGGAGGTTGAATCTCCTTGTAGTAGCCTCTTGTTTCATGTTTACCCCAGTTGGTGGGTTACTTGGGGAGATGTGGGAGGAGGGTGTTACAACGTGATATCAGATCATGGTTCAACCCTTGGACTTGATGGGAGGTGTTTTGGTCATGATTTTATGGTTGTTGCATATGTGTTTCTCATAACTAGGGTGTATGTGTTTGCTGCATCCATTATGTGTTGGCCATGGTGGTAGTGGTGTCGCCATGGAAGTGTTGATGGTGTGGTTGTCAATATGTTGTCATGAGTGTATGATTGGTTATGCGTTGTTCACGCTTATGTATTGTGCGTGCACGCTTTCTTACATGTTGCTACATGTTGTGTATGCATTTCTTGGTTATGCTACGTCACATATTGGTAATTCTTGTGTATTGTTTGTGTATGCTTTCTTATGTGATGCTATATGTGGAACATTCATTGGTCATTCATGATTGTTTATACATGTCAAGTGGGTGCATATGGTCAAGTTTGAATTGGTTTGGTGAATTTTTTTGTGCATAAGGTCATTGTATGCAATTAGGTCATCATGATGATATTGATATGTTATGATGCTGATGTGTTGGCTAAGATAAAGCAGGAGATACAGACCATCAAAGTGAAGTTGCAGTATTGGACCCCAAGGCAAGAGAATGTCGTCACACAGGTTTAGATGTTGGGCATGAAGGCAAGTAGGTGAAGGATTGTTATATGCATTATGGCAATTAAAATTCCTCTCATTCTATTGAGGTTATGGTTACATACATTATACATGATAGTTGATTAGTGTGATTATATGTACATGTGTCGGATAGTCATGAATGATATAAAATTGTGGTGGTATGCATTGCTATTGTTGTTTTATGTTAGATAACATGTATGTTGTTGATGAGCATGATATATAACTTGTTGTTGTTACACGTTAGTGACATGATGGTTAGGGTTATGAAATTCAGGCATGAGTCGACCTAATTATGATAATGTGTTTTATTACGTCTAGACTGAATGTACATATGTATGCATGAATGACAATTGTTTATTAGTTTAGGGTGTGAACATGTTAGCTAGATATTGTTAGGATATCAAGAAATTATGATTGATTTTATATGTTGTGAAGTTATATCATGCTAATTAGATTGATTTTGTAGACAAGATAGCCTCCCTTGAGATACATTAAAGTATGATCTTGCTTACGTCATCTACTTTGATGTTTGATCATGTCGTATATTTGGTGTTTGAGTGTTGGTGTCAATTATGTCGTCTATTTACTGTTGAATGTTTGATTAATCACATGATATGAGCATGCTTTTATAATATTGCATGAATTAATTATCTTGTTTTAAGATGGTTGTAAAAACATGTATGCATAGAGACAGTTGATATGTACTTGAGTGTAAGAAGGTGATAGTTGTAGCAACGTGTATTATGACCGACGAATGTGAAGTTGATTTGATTATGACATGTTTTTTAGCCTTGGTAAAGGTTGATTTTAGTTAATAGATATGATATCTTGATATTTTGAACATGTGATTGACATGTGAGAATAGTTGTAGGGAAACATGCTTGGTATTAGCATGAAAATCTAATATTTTCATTGTTTATATAACTAACAATAGGGTGATGTGATAACATATAGTAAGACTCAATTATAGCAAGGTAAGATAACTAGTGTATTGTTATATTCATTTATGCATTGATAGTTATGTGTTAATGGAAGTATGGTGTAGGGATTACATGGCAAGAGTTTTCCATGAATTATTAAAGAAGGCTCAGATTGAGATTTCACTTGAAGGCACTGGGAACCATGGGTAGTGAGTCATGGTGTTTATTGTAAAGTATTTTTCCTTTGGTATTTTGTGATTTTTTTTTATTATTGATTTACGGTTTTGATTATGTCTAGTGTATGTCCATACACTTTGTTTTTGGTGTCTTATTGCTATTGGTTTTCTTGGTTTCCTCTTGTTTGTTTCTTGTCATTGTCCTCGTAGTTATGTTTTGAGTCTTAGGAATTGGTTTGGGAAAGAGGATAGTTAATGGAGCTCGGGGAGATATTTGTGGTACCCACTAGGTAATGTAAGGCCTCAATGGAGCTCAGTGCATGAGTAAGTGCAACGGAAGGTAAGAATATGACAAGTTGGTTGGACTGGTTGGATCCATTGGGGTAAATGGATGGTGGAAATAAAAACATAAGAAAGGTGATAGGAAAGGTAAATTAAATGAGCTTAAGGTAACATATGTCTTGGCTATGTTGGGTACTATTGTTCACAATGTTGTGCATGTTGTTCATGAATAACGAAAGTTATCTTAACATAGACCTTATGATATCTAGCGAATATGTTGTGATCATGATTATGTCAATGTTTATATGTGCATATATGTATGTATGTATATATATATGTCATTTATTGGCAGGGTCGTCATGGATCATGATGGTTTTATGTTGATGTTTATATATGTATACATGTATGTATGTATGTATGTCGTGTCTCACAGGTTGGCCATAGATCATGTTGGAACAGAGTCCCCTAAAAGCTGTGAATTTTGTACAATTTTCTATATTTTTGGTCTTAATTAGTCTAACGCAAGGGTTTTGGGGTGGGTCAAAGCCCTGAATGAATTTTAATGGGTTAAGGGTAGACTAAGGGTCTGCAAACCACAGTTTGCGGACCATTGGAAGCATAGGCTAAGTCGATATAAATAGATGAATATTTTGAGTCTTAAGGTAGGCAAGAATTAAGTTTGATCCTAAGTGCGAATTGTTAGATATGTGGTTGGGTCGTTTGGGTAAGGACTCCTGCTGGCTATGTGCGTAGAGATCCTCAGTCCTGCTGTGTACGAACCCTGTTGGCTGTGTGCATAGGCTGTGTTTAGATTGTACTGGGTTTTGATTTTAATATATACGGATATAGTTAAAGCAGCTCTATGTTATTGGATATGATGTGTTATTGTTGATGCAAACCTTTGGGCTCTATTAGAACTAAGAATACAATTGTGTTATATGTTATCTGTTATGCTGTGAATCTGTCTGTGTTATGGTATATCTGTAATCTGTTAATGATGCATTATGATGACTAATGATACGCACGTGGATGCGAAGGTATTGACCAGACCTATAGCTCTATTATATTGTGGATTATATTGTTAATAAACCTGCGAACAGATATGTCTTGAGCGAACCCGATAGGATGCGAACACAGATCTACTTGACTTACCTACTCTCTCTCAGGGTGCAGAAACCTGGTTCCAGCACCCTCCCATACTTCTTAGGGTGAGATTTTGGCTTGTGCAAGCAGGTCACTATTGAAAGGGCCAATAGTATAGGGGTTTTTTGGCAAACCTTAACCTCTGAACCTGGGTCAGAACCCCTCGAGCCAAAAAATGGTTCCATTGCCGGGATCGGGAGCATTTTTTTAGGTCCCATATTACTAGTATAGTCCCTTATTGTTGTTAGTGTAACCCCCTTATTGTTATTATTGTACCCCCGTAACCCCCATATTGTTATTATTGTGCCCTTAAATTATTATTGTTAGGTCAGCTAGGATTACATTGTGGCCCCATGGACTCCTATATATAGAAAGGAGGTTTTGTAATTTGTGTCATCGAAGAATTGTTCTTTCATGCAATGCATTGGAGGTTTCCCCCTCAAAGTGGCTTATTTCTAAGGCGTTGGTATCTCTTTTCTTATATTTTTGGAGCTGGTTTCACAACATTTGGTATCAGAGCTTTGGATTCTAGGGTTTCGCTGCTCCAAACAAGTCATCGTGGAATTTTCGCTATAACTTTTTTCTACGAAGGTTCAGAAGCTAACATTTTTAAAGTGCGAAGCCAAGATCCTGAGGAACAGCGTCGCAAAATTTCAGAGCTTGGTTCGCAATATTTTTGGATATATGATCTATGGAAGTTAGGGCTCTTTAATTTCACTTAAAAAGTTCATCGCAGAATGTTTGCGATAACTTTTTTTCTATGAAGGTTAAAAAGCTATAATGTTTAGAGCGTGAAGCCAAAATATTGAGGAACATTGTCGCAAAATTTCAGAGCTTGGTTCGCAATATTTTCGGAGATATGATTTGTGGAAGTTAGGTCTTGTTCAAGCTCCCGAATTTCATCTCAAAGAGGTGATCGTGGGAAAATATTCATAACTCTCTCTTTGAGCATCGGATTGGAATTCTATAAAAAGTGACTGGAAGTACACAGACTGTAGTTTCCTGTCTATAAATTTTAGAGCTAAAGGAGCAAACAGTGACACGTGGAAAGTCATACAATTTTGCTCTACTGAACCAATCCATGATTAGGTCATTGTGGGAGATTGGACATAACATTGTTTTGAAGAATCAAAATCAAGTAAGACCCATGGCATTTGAAAGAAGCTTCATAGGAATACTACAAGGCTGAATTTCAGATATTGAGGATCTGCAAGTATAGAGATAAGTTAATTTCAATATCGAGCTCCTCAAAAGCAAGTAAAAGGTGTGTATTTTTTTTTCCGAATTGCATAGGTCTTGTTTGAAGAATCAAGTTGAATTGATTCCAAGGGCATATTGTAGAATAGATATCAGTATTGGATTCTCAAATGGCCCATAAAAATAATTCAACACCCATTAAGCCTTTAGAAGGCTCTACTATGACTCATGAAGCCGAAGAATGACAACATGACATATCAAAATTACAAGAGAAAGTGCAACAAATTTCACTCTCGCAAAGAGAAACAAAAAATGACATGGAAGTTTTGAATAAAGGCGTTGAAAATAAGATGGATGGTTTAAAGAAGGCATGGAATCTAAGATGGATGGTTTGAAGAATGGCATGGAAGCTAAGATGGATGGCATGGAAGCTGGCATGGAATCTAAGATGGATGACATGGAAGCTAAGATGGAAAACATGAAGAATGATCTAAAAGCAGACATGGAAGGCTTGATGACAAGCTTAAAACCAGAAATGATTCCTAATGGCGGAAATATAGGAGAAGAACCTCCTGATGAGAACAAAATAAATGTTAATCATGATTCCATAAGCTCGAATGTTGGCGGGAAGAACCACCATATTCCAAAAATGGATATGAGGAAGTTTGATGGAAAAGATCCTGTAACATGGATACTACAGATGGAGCAATATTTTGATCTTAATAATGTGCAAAACACACAAAAGGTATGCATTGCAACTTTACATTTAGAAAAAAAATACATTTGTATGGTATCGATAGCTTTTCTCACGTAAAGAAAATTGTCACTTGGGTCAATTTTTACTGAGGAAATGATATCACATTATGAGGATACAAAAAGAAACACCTTATTTAGCCAATCGATAAATCTCAAACAAAAGGGTTCAGTGGTGGAGCACATTGAGGACTTCCAAAATTTGAATATAAGGGTAACTGATATTCTATAGGAACACATGTTTGATATCTTCATAGGGACTTTAAAGGATAACATCCAACATGAAGTTCGCGTTTGGGAACCTGATTCATTGGAAAAGGCATTCAGGTTGGCAAGAAAAATTGAATGTAAAATTATGGTGACACGGAAGCCTACCATTCACATATATAAAGATGGAAGTGTTGATACTCCTAGACTTCCACAACCTACAAGGTTGACACCACAACAATTGGAAGAAAAAAGAGAAAAAGGGATTTGCTACACCGGTGATAGAAAATACACTAAAGGTCATAAGTGCTACTGAAAAGAAATTATTTTACATAGATTGGTGAAGAGGAAGAAGAAAATGAACAAGAAGAGGATATACACTAGGAACCAACCCTATAAGAGGAAGAAATGAGTCCGACCATATCATGTAATGCATTGGCAGGAATTACCACTCCTAAAATTCTCAAGATAGAAGGACATATCAAGAAGAAAAAGATAATAGTGTTGATTGATTCAGGTAGTACCCATAATTTTATTCATTGTAAGGCAGCCAAGGAATTGAATTTTTTCCTATACCCAACACCAAAATGTCAAGTGATGTTTGCAAATGGAGGAACTATAAATTGCTATGGAAAATTCCATAATATCAAGCTAACCATGGGAGAATATGTATTGAATATTCCAATGCTTTCCATTCCTATGGGAGGTCCTGATGTTGTACTAGGAGTACAATGGTTACAATCTTTGGGGACGATAGCTTTTAATTTTCTTGAAATTTTCTTGAAATTATTTTCAGAAGCAAAGGAAGTCGAATTATGGGGTATTGTAGGTAGGTCGGGAGAGATAATAAGCTCTAATTTCATGAAAAATCTTCTAAAGAAAGAACAACAAGGCATCATTGAACAATTATGCTCACTAGAAGTTCCAACATCAAAATCATCTATTTCTCCAGATCTCCAAAAAGTGTTGGAAAATCATTCCAAGGTGTTTGAAACTCCCAAAGGACTCCCACCTATTTGTGATCATGATCATGCTATTCATTTGATTCCGTGAAATTTTTCCTCCAAACATCAGGCCTTATATATATCCTTATGTCCAAAAGAGCGAAATTGAACGTATGATTGCAGAAATGTTAGAGGCTGGTATAATTCAACCTAGTCAAAGTTCTTTCTCTGCTCCTGTAGTATTGGTACAAAAAAAGGATGGATCATGGCGCATGTGTCTGAATTATAGGGAGCTCAATAAGGTCACCATTAAAGATAACTTTCCAATTCCTATGATTGATGAATTATTGGATGAATTACATGGAGAAATTTATTTTACCAAGTTGGATCTTCGCTCAGGATATCATCAAATTAGAATAAAGACTGAAGATATTCCGAAAACAGCATTTCGAACTCATGAGGGTCATTATGAATTTTTGGTCATGCCTTTTGGCCTTACCAATGCACCTTCTACATTTCAAGGGTTGATGAATTCCATTTTCAAACCTTTCCCTAGAAAATTTGTGCTGGTATTTTTTGATGATATACTAATCTACATCAAGTCTGAGAAGGATCATGTTCAACATGTTGACAAAGGTGCTCAAAATCCATTGCCAGGCTTTATTAACTACCAAAAAACCTCCAGATGGTTCTTTGGAGTACAAGAGGTGGAATATATGGGTCATATTGTATCTCGGGAGGGTGTTAAGGTAGACCCTAACAAAATTAAAACCATTAAGGAAAGGAAATTCCCCACAACCATAAAGAAGTTGCAAGGATTTCTTGGGTTAACAGGGTATTATCTCAAGTATGTTAAGAATTATGGGAGAATATAAGCACCTCTAATAACATTATTGAAGAAAGATGCATTTTCATGGACTCTTGAAGCAACTAAGGCCTTTGAACATCTTAAAGAGGCAATGTGCCTAGCACCAGTCTTAGCTACGCCAGACTTCACGAAAACCTTTATCAGGGAATGTGATGCCTCAGGAAATGTAATTGGTGTTATTTTAATACAAGAAGGAAGACCCATTGCTTTTGAAAGTCGTTCAATCAAAGGAAAGTATTTACAAAAGGCTATTTGTGAGAAGGAAATGTTGTCAATACTACATGCACTAAATAAATGGAGACCTTACCTAATGGGAAGACACTTCAAGGTAAAAACTGATCATGATAGTCTTAAACACTTTTTGGAACAAAGACTATCTTCAGAAGAGTAGCAAAAATGGGTCACAAAGATGTTGGGTTATGAATTTGAAATAATATACAAAAAATGGAAGCTAAATGTTGTTGCAAATGCACTCTCAAGAAAGAATGAAGAGGTGAAAGCATTGCTTTGTGCCATTTCTATTATCCAACCAGATTGGATAACCGAGGCAAGAGATGAATGGATGAAGGATGAAGAAGTGTGGACCTCATTCAAAAGTTGCAGCAAGATCCTAGTACATATGATACATTTAGTTGGAAAAATTATTCCTTATGGTACAAAGATCGCTTATATCTTTGTAAGAATTCCCAACTAAAACAAAAGATTATTTTGGAATTGCACACTTCTCCTTTAGGAGGACACTCAGGATTTTTAAAAACTTACCACAGGGTGAAGAAATATTTTTTTTGGGATGGCCTAACCGATATTCAAAAGCTTTTGGTAGAATGTTTGGGTTTGCCAACAGACAAAACAGACAATTAAGACCCCGGGTCTTCTACAACCTTTATCCATTCCAAGTCAACGTTGGGAGGATATTTCAATGGATTTTATCATAGGTTTACCTAAGTCCAAAGGAAAGAGTGTCATCATGGTGGTAGTTGATAGAATTACCAAGTATGCACACTTTTGTACATTATCTCATCCATTTAAAGCAAGTACAATTGCTACTACACTTGTGACACAATTCAAAAGCTACATGGAAACCAAAGGGTTATTGTGAGCGACAGAGATCCCATTTTTACTGGAAATTTTTGGACAGAGTTATTTTATTGTTTGGGTACTCAATTAGCTCATAGCTCATCTTATCATCCTCAATCCGATGGTCAAACTGAGATAGTAAATACATGTTTGGAATGATATCTTCATTTTTTTGTATTTGATAAACAAACACAATGGGTCAAGTGGTTACCTCTCACTAAATGGTGGTATAACACTTCCTTCCATACCGCAACAAAAATGATCCCATTTATGGCACTTTATGGATATCATCCACCATCCATCACATCATCTGTAAGAGAAAATTCAAAGGTTCAAGCAGTGGAAGATCACATCGAGCATCAACAAGAAGTTCTCCAACTCTTAAAGGATAACCTGAATCTGGCACAAAATCAAATGAAACAACAGGCATATAAACATCGCACCGAGAGGAGTTTTGATGTAGGAGACTGGGTATTTTTACGGCTACAACCATACAAACAAATGTCCCTCAAGCAAGCTAAGAAGGATAATAAATTATCGCCAAAGTACTATGGTCCTTACAATGTGTTGCAAAATATTGGTACTATGGAATACAAATTGAAGCTTCCTGCTTCTTCATGAGTGCATCTAGTTTTCCATGTTTCATGCTTAAAGAAGGTTATAGGTGAAAATATTCCAGTTCAAACAATATTTCCAGAACTTGATGAGGAAGGAAAAATCATATTGGAACCTGAAGCGGCCACGGAAACAAGAACTCAACATCTACGAAATCGATCAATTTCAGAGTATATCATCAAGTGGAAGAACTTACCCACTGAAGATTCTACATGGGAGGATGAGAATTTTATACAGAAGCACCCAAAGCTACTCAAGCATTGAGGACAAATCCTACTCTCAGATAGTGAATGATCTAAAATATTTCAAGCAAGGACCCTCTGAGTTTGTATGGGAAGCTGACCAGCGGCTGAAGAAGGTAATCAGAGAAGGGGAATTTTTGTATGATGACAGACAAAATAAGGAATGGTTCATTTCTATGTTACTCCCTCACCTCCACATACTTATGGGTCAGAAAGCCATTGAATCGCAGGAAAAAGCCTTGGAGATTGCTATGAAGTTGGAAGCTACACCGAGAGATGATACCCAGTTGGGAGTACAACAAATCCAAGAGCAGCTTGGGGCGAGGCACATGGAGATCTAGAACCTACGAAAAGACCGAGGGAAAGAAGCTAGCCCAGACATATGGTGCATACGATGTAGGGTATCTAGGCATACCAAGGATCAGTGCCCACTACTAGAAGACTACCTACAAGCAGTGGGACCCAGTCCGTTGTGCCCAGGACCAAGTGGACTAGAATTGTGGTGTGATGATTGTCGCGTAGCCTGCCTGCATGATACTAACCATTGCCCCCGTCTAGGTGCATATGTCACAGAACTAAAGCAACAATGGTGCAAGGTTTTTCGATCAGTAGGAAATGATGAGAATAATTTCCGAACATATGATCTAATGATAGACCGGGGAAAACTATATAGGGTACAATCAGACCCTTCTTCACCAAGATCTCCCTCGGGCATAGGTGGCTCTCTGGCTAGCGGTAGGGGAGGGGCCGAGGTGGAAGCGCAGGTAGGGGAAGAGGACAACTGATCTACTATAACTGTGGAGAGGTAGGAAACTTTGCGAGGGACTGCCCGAACCTTGCAAGACAATCCTGCAAATACTGTAGACAACTGGACCATGTGATTGAAGACTGGCCTATTCTAATAGCCAAAATGCAAGAAAAGCAGCAAACACCTACGCAGAATGTACAGAGGGTTAAGGCAGAACCTCAAGACAAAGGAACAAGGGTTCATTTCATAACACACAGTGGCATGCCCACCAGGGGAGCTAAGGAGAAAGCGGTGGCTGAGCCTCTCATCCAGAAAGCAGCCATCAAACAAGAAGGGTTGGACCTACAGAAGGAAAAGGAAACCTTTGTCGCATCTCACAAAGACTTTTCTACAGTCGAGGCATCTACTGCTCAAGCCCCCGCAAACCTCAAAGCAGATGATGAGGTCAAACCATTTTTTCAGGCATGTATGAAGCTGTCGCACAACCAATGGGCCGTAGAAAACCTCCAAGATTTAATAGACAGCTACACAGAAAGGATTAATCCACCCCTGGAAGTTAAGGATGTGCACAAACTGTACAAGCATAAGAAACACACTGGTAGGGAAATGTGGCTAACAACGTAAATTGGCGATTATGAAATATATCAGGTTATTTTGGACCTAGGATTAGATGCGAACGTACTACCTAGGCAAACTTGGCAGCGAATGGGAGAACCAAAGTTGGAATGGCTCACTATCCAGCTGCGCATGGCCAATCAAAATAATATCATATCATTGGGGAGACTGTCAAATATCATGGTAGATATTGCAAGAGTCAAGGTCCAGGCTGACTTTGAGGTCATTCAGATTGTAGAAGATGTAGACCCCTATGTTGCGCTCCTAGGATTGGACTGGGCCATAGATATGGGAGGTATCATCAACCTAAAGAAAAGAAGCATGGTGTTTGAAAATGAAGGTATGCGAGTGATAGTACCATTAGACCAGGCAGAAGGAGAACAGTATACAGAGCCGGTGCGTGAAGAAGAGGATGTGGATCATATTTATAAGTTAACTGCGAGGGACGAAGATTGGATCAATCCCATAGTCGATGGTGTAATCTGCTGGGAAAAGGATAGCGAATGTTTCTCTGACTTCGATAGAGAGATGGAAAATTGGCAGAATCGGTTACATGATTTACCTGCACTGCGATTCCTTGGGATCACCAAGGACTTCCGATGCATCTCCTCCGAGGTAAGATAACTGCCCTAATTTGATGGATCTTTTAGTACTAAGGAGTTTTTGTGAGCATTTGAAGCTGAGATTCTGAGAGATCGAAGGTTCTGGGCCCTTAATTTAGCTATGAGCGCAACCTGCGATGTGGTGGGACACGCATAAGGGGGCATTCCAGGATTGGGAAGAGTGTCGGGATATGATGATCCTATGATTTTAACCTTTGATTCACTTGCGTGTAAAGACATTCCTTGGGCCAGGGGACCTGCACGAGCATTTTTTCGCTTGGATGGAGAAATGGTGTGATCGGACTACAAAATAATGGGTTCACCTGTTTATTCATGCCTTGGGACCAATTCCCACCACATGGTACTTAGATGTGGAGCTACATCAACGCACCCCCCACTAGGAAACATTAAAGGACGAATTTATAGGAAAATTTGGGTTAACAGGGGGCATGGAGGCGCATGAAAAAGCTCTGCAGGATATAGATACCTTCGTATTTAATGAATTGCAACCTTACACAACACTTGGGGTACCAACGTGGGAAACACAGATGCAGGATATTTTCAACTACCGCAATATAGAAATAGAAGAGTGCGATGAAAATCCACACAATCTCTCTATCCTAGAATCATAGGGAAAGCGCGAAGTTGCGGGACCCCCACTACACACTATCGATGTTACTAAGCCTCTGAAGCTACGAGAAGTCAACATTGGCACATAATAGTAGCCTAAGTTGGCTAAAATTGGGGATTACTGGGATGATGATACAGTTGGAAAAGTTACAGAACTTCTCACAAAATATTAGGACTTATTCTCAACGAAGTTTTCGGAGCTTGAGGGAATCACAGGGGACCTAAAGGTCATGCGCATCACGTTAAAACTAGATGCGTGCCCTATGAAGAAGCGCCCTTATCGGCTGAATCCTAAGTATAAGAAAAAGGTTAAGGAAGAAATCGATAAAATGCTCACCACAGGTATCATCGAACCAGTCGAATAGTCGGACTGGGTAAGTCCGATGGTGGTTCATGAGAAAAAGACAAAGGGAGAGATACAGATCTGTGTGGACTTACGCAAACCGTACATGATGCCTTTCCCACGCCGTTCTCAGATGAAATCCTTAACAACGTAGGAGGGCAGGAAGCGTACTCATTTACAGATGGATTCTTGGGCTACCATCAAATCAGAATCACACCTAAAGATCGCAAAAAAACTACGTTTGCTACTGAATGGGGATCCTTTCAATATACTGTCATGCCTTTTGGGCTCAAGAACGCCCCTGCCATATTTTCGCAGGTGGTGGTCACAGTGTTCAAAGAATTCATCCACAGGTTTTTGGAGGTGTACTTTGATGATTGGAATGTCTTCAACTTGGTGAAGAAGAAGATCTCAAACCTATGCATGATGTTGGATGACTGCAAAAAACACTAGATTTCCCTGAATATCAAAAATTGCATATTCTGCGTACCCTTCGAAATCTTTCTCGGACATATTGTTTGCCGACAGGGGTTGATGGTTGAGCCTGCGAAATTCACAGTTATCATAAATCTAGCAGTACATACAACTGAGAAACAACTGCGTTCGATCCTCGGATATACAAGCTACTATAGGAAGTTTATTCAAAGATACACGCTGATCACAACACCTATCGAAAAACTACTTAAGAAGGATGTTTCATTTTTTTGGGATGATGAATGTCAGAAAAGCTTCGATCTACTCAAAGAGAAGATGGTCTCTGCACCTATTCTCATCTTTCCTGATTGGGAAAAGGAATTCCATGTTCACATAGATGCATTATGGATCACCCTGGGAGCAGTCCTTACGCAGCCTGGAGATGGAGACATTGATCACCCAGTTGCATTTGCTAGTAGGAAAATTTCTGGTGCAGAGTGCAACTACTCCACCATGGAGCGGGAGGGATTGGACATGGTCTATGCATTATAGAAGTATCGACACTATTTTATAGGAGGACAGTTTAAAATTTTTATGGATCATTTGGCTTTGAAGTACCTGGTGAATAACCCTGTGTTGAGGGGGGGAATCTTCCGATGTTGTTCCAGGAATACGACTTTGAGATCATTGTCAAGCCAGGGAAGTTGAATGCTAGGCTGGATCACTTGTCTCGAATTGAGAGTGGCGAGGAACCAACCAACCTGGAAGAGGGATTTCTTGATGTGCAGTTGTTTGCTATTAAGGTGGTTGATGCGCACTTCGCTGATGTCATCCAGTTCTTGCTTACAGGCATGGCACCTACAGAGTATTCGGTACAACAGAATAAAGAGCTGGTAACCCGCGCTGCAGATTTTACCATCATCGTAGGTATCTATATAATATGGGAGTTGATGAAGTGCTATGAAGGTACATTTTGGAGCATGAACAACATGCTATCTTGGCAGAAGCCCACGACGGGGTAGCAGGAGGTCACTACGCAGGGAAAGCAACGACGCAAAATATCTTGAGAGCTGGATTATGGTGGCCTACCCTGCATAGTGATTCTCATGACTATTGTAAGGTCTGCGATACATGCCAATGAACCGAAAGGTCATCACGCAGAGATGAAATTCCCCTTTAACCGCAAATGGCCTTGCAAGAATTTGATAAATGGGCCATCGATTTTGTAGGACCTATCAACCCACCCGGAAAGAAGACAGGTGTGCGTTTCATTATAACTGCCACTAATTATGAAACTAGGTGGGATGAAGCACAAGCGGTGAAGGATTTCACTAGAGATATCGCTGTTCACTTCATCTTTGAGGATATTCTGACCAGATTTGGATGTCTGAAAATCTTGATAAGCGATAGAGGTACGCATTTTGTTAATGAAACAATACAAGCCTTGACGGAAGAATTTAGGATCCATCATGCGAAAAGTACTCCATATCATCCCCATGCAAATGAAGCAGTCGAATTTTTTAATAAAGTATTGGAGCACGCACTGACTAAGTTCTGTAACGCCGATCATAGCAACTGGGACGTGCGCATCCCGTCTGTTCTTTGGGCCTACCGAACCATCTGTAATAATCTGACAAGGAAACCACCGTTTAGGATGGTTTATGGCAAGGAGGCCATTATGCCCATGGAATACATTGTTCCTAGCCTGCGTATCGCAATCTTTACGAATATGGCAGAGCCTGACATCATGGAGGAGTGGTTAGCGTAGTTTGTGGCTTTGGAGAAAGACAGCTTCATTGCTAATTTCCATCAGTAGGTTCAAAAGGCTCGTGATAAGGCATGGAATGATCGACATATTCGACAAAAGGCCTTTGTGGAGGGCGAATTAGTCCTATTGTATGATATCTAGTTTGAAAAACACCCGAGGAAGTTCTAACAGCACTGGCTAGGGCCCTATGCAGTTAAAGAAATCATGGATGTTGGAGTTGTTCGGTTAGCCACCTTGCATGAAGATTTTCTACCTGGCTATGTCAATGGCAGCCAACTCAAACTGTATCAGATCAAATGACTATATGGCCGGAGTAGCTGTATAAAGTGGGCTATACCCACCAAGGAAGGTAAGAATGGAAGGTACCATGGTATGCATAGGAAGCGGCCACAGGTTTGGAAGCCCAAAGGGGTGCGCCGAAGGTGCAGGCATATGTTCAGAACACAACTGGTGCGATGGATGTGCAAAAGTGTGTTGGGCCCATAGGAGGCCCACTGGGAGCGCAGGGGTGCACAAGATATGCGAAAACTAACCGTTGGAATAGTAAAATCGGGTAAAAAGAAAAAGTTACTGTTGAAAGGAGTAGGTGGCAAGCATTTAATGAGGCGATTACCAAAGATTTTTTACCGTTTACTTGATGGTAAGTTCCAAGTGAGGTTTACCCAATCGTTGGTCGATCGCAAAGGCTATAAAAGGAGCAGGATAGATCAGACAAGGGTTCCATATCGCTTGAATAGTTTTTACCTGGCGTGTTTGTCCTTGAAAAGTTTGTGCTGTAAGAGTTTCTGTGCCTATTGCATCCCCTTCATGTCTGAGAAGCCTACTCCCTCTGACAGTAGCAACACAGAGTTCATCTTCTGTGCCATAATGATGACCACTAATCCCGCTGAAGCCTCAAAACCAGTGACCTCGACGGAACAAGAATATGAGGACGTAGTGGAAGTCGAGCCTGAAGTCGAGGAAGTTATAGCTATGCCGAGTCAAGTGAAAAAGAAGGGGAAAGAAAAATCACAGGGTTCGGGGAAACTCTCGAAATGGGTTGGGGTGAAGCCTCGTACTTCCCCACGAAATGTAAAGTCCTCACGAACAACACCCTAGGCACGTTCGCCCAAACCAGCAGAGAAACCTCTGCCTACTCAAGAAGAGGTCCAAGTAGCCAAACCTATCAATTGGCTACCACCCTTTATTGAGCCCCATAGGCCCTCCACAAGCACACCAAAGAGTCTTGATGTCCTGCGCACCTACCTGCAGATTCCACTGACCCTGGGTGAGGTCCTTGTCATTGGCGAGCCCTTTGGAAGGCTCCATGAGGTGAAATTTTATGATCATGACTTGGCCAATTTGGAGGCCTTCCCTGAGTTGGCACCTGAATTATATCTTGGCCAATGTGGATTGCCTTCAGCCATACTTTCCACCATTACTAGACACATACGACATTGCAGAACAACCCACACCAACTGAGTTAAACCTAGACTACATGGAACAAGCCACCACAGATTTTATCATGGACAAGCATATCAAGAACCCTCACCAGAAGAAGATCCAAATTTATTGGGTTGTCAAAGTTTTCCAACTCCTACAACAAGGCAAGTGGTTCACCAGGGACCAAGTTCAGTAGAAGTTTCCTCATCCCATGGAGGAACACATCGCAATGGGGACCATTGCTACGTAAGGGGGGACGAAGGATCTGGGTGGATATTGGTGGCCACCTGCCTATTCCAATTGGACCCCTACCATAATTTCTTTCATTTTTTTAGTTTCCCTAACTATAGCACAACTTACTATTTTTGGCAGTTTTCCGGTCCTGAACTTCCAGAGCCATTTTGAGGCCCTAAACGATGTTTTTTGTGGAAAACTGGGATCATCATGAGTATTTCACTAATGTTGGTCACTCTAAAGTTGTATTTCTCAGATAGATATTTCTAACTAGGTATTGTGCGCATCAAACAAAGATCGTATGCCAAAGTTACGACCCCCAGAAGTTGACATACCAATTTACCCAAACAGGGCCCATAATTTTGGCGCTTCATCTCCTAGGGTTAGGTTTTTGGATGTTTATGGTTTTCCATTGTTTCTCAATGATAAATAAGCCTTCGAGCCTCATTTTAACATAGTTCAGAGGCATGTAGCCACCACATCTCTTCTCATATTTAAGCTACCTTCACCCGAGCTATTTTATTTCCATTATGTCTGTAAGCATATTTCAGTTATTTGATACTAATGAAATGAAGTGTTATTTTCGCTGCATCTTTGTATTTATGGTTATATTCGTATTTTGTTGTGTTCCTGCATAAATTTGGATCAGTCTTGGGGGCGTGATCCCTTTGGATGGATCTGCCTGAATTTTCCTTGGAAAAAAAATCATAAATCTCAAGTTGCTAAAATTTAAAAAAATCATATGGATTAACTCAATTATAACTTAAAATAAAACAATATTATTTTTTCAAGAGAAAAAAATACTATAGATTCAATTGAAATAATATATACACATTTGTATAATATTTCTGCTACATAGAATAACTTTGTTGATGCTCATATTTTCGTTGGTGAGTAGAAATAAATGACTAATCTCTACTTTAGGATTACAATTAGTACAAAAATGTGATAACTACAAAAATTCATGAGAGAAATGCATGCTTCCATCTACATTAGAGTGTGGAGAGGAGAATAAAAGAGAAAAGAGATGTGGCTAAAGGTGAAAACCCATGCCATTAATTTCTTCTCCATTATGGAACTCATGGAGACAAGTTAATTTTGGGGGGGGGCGGGGGGCTCCAGGGCTTCTTTTGAAAGAGCATTTGGTTCCACATTTAGTTATCTCGAAATGTGATTAAAAGTGATCCATTCAAAGGCGGAGATCAATTTTTAAATGTCTTGTAATATATGATTGATGCCAAATTTCTACATAGTGGCTCTTCCATTGGCACAATGGATGACCCATTTGGACTCTCTAAGCACTTGTAGCCTGGATTTTTTTTTTTTTTTTGCAAATTATAAGAGAATATAAAGTCCTATAAAATTTGTTTTGTTGACTATGCTTGGAGTGTACCTCCCATAGATGAAGTGGGAATGATTAAAAAATATGAAAATTCTTGCTCCACATCGAGGTGTATCCTTGACTAGCACCATTGAAGAAACTCCCAAGAATGTCATAATCAAGTTTTGGAATCTAGTAGATACATTGTGGAGAAGTTTTTTTTTCAACTATATGTTTTTTGGAAAGAGAAATTATTTTGGAGGCACATATCTCCGAGGAGATCCCCTTATCTTGGAATAGTGAGAAATTGCGAGCATGCTAGATTTTGTCAATTAAGATTCAAGGCAAGCCATATAATGCATGCATTAACTTGTCCACAAGACATTGTCTTGCATTTCCTTATATAGAAGGGGAAATCCACTTGGATTTGGAGGGAAATTAAATCTAAATACGTGAGAATATTTGTGTAACAAAAGAGCACTTAACAAAAATATGAAAATGAGATTCATACTAGGACTTGCTTAAAGGACATTTGCATGGACCTTGTCATCCATGATTGGAGAGAACTTCCCAAGTGAGGATTTTGTTGGATATAGCAAGCAAGGAGATGATTTTATATTTAAATGAGGCAATTACCTTCCATATTATCTTCCACCACCACTGAATAGAGCCCTTAGAGGGTCCAGAAGCCAGGCTTTGCATCCTAGTTTAGTAGCGAAGACATTGTTCGAGGGGTTTTTATACCAAAAAACCATATCCGGGGCATCTTTCTTGAGATCGATGAAGTTATAAGTTAACTAGTGTATGTAATGGTCCCATTAAACTCATAGGTATTTTTTAAGGCTAAGATATTGGGTTGATTTCCAATTTTTTGAGCAGTGAGGTTGAGGTATCTATGATGTTGCATATGAGAGGTGGACAATGTTGATTTCCTTCAATATTTAGAGGAGGAGAGGAGTTAAGGTGTAATTTTTTCCTACACACATCCACAGATCTTGTCCAATCCATACATTTGTTCCATCCCCTATCTTCCAAAAATCCACCTTCCTATAAAAAAAAAAGGATGACACCATTTATTTCTAGACTATTGATCCTTTTGTTGAATTGTTAGGTAATCTAATCCAATCAATGATTGAGAGTTCGTTACTATATTTACTAATTTTAAAATTTTTCCATAATTTTTTACCAGCCAACAACCTCCATAGATTATGTCTAGCCAAATCCTTGGCAAAGAGCAAGGGGTTCTTGAGGCCCCATCCTCCAAGATCTTTTGGGGTTGCTAGTCTAGACCATTTAACCAAGGTCATCCCTTGATGGGTTTTGGAACCTATCCAAAGAAATTAATAGTTGATTCTATCAATAATATTAGGGATACCTTTCATTACTTGAGCGATAGGGAGCCAATAGACCAATAACATTTCAAGCACTGGTTTTAATAAAGTGATAGGAGTCAGAAAGACCACACTGTGTTTCGGGCTTCATAATTTTTTATGAGCCACTTACAATCTACTTTATTGTAGTTTCTTGGCCTTAAGAAGAAGTCTCAATATTTGAGGTTATCCTTCAATGACCTTTCTGAAAAATGAAATGTCTCGATAACTAGAGATCGAGATTGGAATGAGTTGTTAAAACATATCAAAGCTTATTTTTGTTAATCAATGAGCATTCAAGTGGATTTACAAAATGGGTCTAATATGTTTTTCAGAGATTATATGTTCCTTATAGTCCCCTGTAGAAAAATAAGAACATCATCTACAAACAATAGGTGATAAAATTGAAATTTCTCATAAAATATTTTCGATGGCACTTGTGTATTCGTTGGTCTCCATGAAATATGTGAGGGATTCTAAGACTAGAAGAAAGATTAACGGATATAGGGGGAAACATTCTCGTATCCCTTTAGAGGTTGAGAAGAATTTGGAGGGAGCCTCATTAATGAGGGCAACCAATTGGATGCAACCCATAATATAGTTGAAAGTTATTAATGACATTCCCATCTGAATAAGTAGTAGCCGCATGAAATTCCATTCCACCGTAACAAAAGCCTTGGATAAATCCAATTTGATTAATAAGGCACTAGAGCCTGAAGACTTGTGTGGTTTAACACCTCCCGAGCAATAGCTACTGCATTCAAAATGTTCCGGTTGTGTAACGAAATGAACGTTCCTATGACCTATGACATCCGAGATGAAATGGTATGAAGCATTACAAAAACTTATAGGTCGATAGTCAACAAAGGACGTGCCTAGACACAAGAAAGTGGAGTAGATAGAGCCTAGAACTTTTCCCTATTCCTAAAGTGGAGTAGATAGAGCCTAGAAATTTTCCCTATTCCTTGGATTCACGTACAACTTTGAGAAGATCACCCTTGATGACGTCGTAAAATCCCAGATAAAATTCTATGGGGAAACCATCAAGACTGAGCCTTTTAGATTTCTGCATTGAGCATAATGCAATGAGTATTTTGTTTTCAAAATCATCTTCTGTGGAAAAAAAAAATCAAATAATATATTTAGTTATAAAAGGAGGGAAATGTGAGATATAAAGAATTAATGGATAATTTAAACATATATACATTTAAAAAAAACATGTCACAATATGTTTAACCACGAAGATTCACCCTCACTTTATCATGGAGACTTAGGCTTTGTTACAATAACATGGACCCATATTTATTCATATCACATATTTTAAATTAATGGGTTTAATTAAAGGAAAAAAATAAATAACTATTTTGGAAATAAATCTTAGCCTTTGATTTGAGTATACTACTAAGAAGATTCTATGGAGGTTAAATCTCTACCATCAACTTAATAATTATTGATAATTGAATTAAAATTATGGAATCTCTATTTCAAAGTAGACATGCCTATGTGTATAGATATATTAGGTGGATGGTAGGGATATAATCTCCAAGGAATACTCTAAAATATTCATAGAAATATACACAAATCAAATGTTGAGATTTATCTCTAAAGTAGTTATACTCATTTGCTCTTTTAATTAAAATGATTAATTTAAAAAAATGTCATATGAACAAGTATCATATGAAGTGAGTTTGTTTTTTGGACATTTGATATTGATAATCCATGGTATTGGCCTATGGTATTGTAATAAAGCTTATTTACATATTAAGAATCTCCATGGTAAAGTGGGGGGAAAATCTTCATGGTTAAGAATATTGTTCCATAAGTTTTTAAATATATATATGTTTAAGTTATATATCAATGTTTTTTAATAACTAACAATAATATATACATATGTTAAACATATATGCATTTAAAAAAACATGTAACAAGATTCTTAACCATGAAGTTCATGCTACTTTACCATGGAGATTCTCAACCTATTGTTTTGTTATAATAGCATGGGCTAATCTCATTGTTTATCAATACCACATGCATAAAAAACCATAATTTATTCCATTAAAACTTTATTTATATGACATATTTTTTAATTAATTAATTAAATTAAAAAGGTAGAAATGACATAAGTATTTTTTAAATAAATCTCCTACTAAGAATATTCTAGAATATTATGTGGAGATTAAATCCCTACCATCTACCTAATAATTATTGGTAATTAAATTAAAACTCTAAAAACTCTATTCCAAAATAAATATATCTATGATCAATTTTTTTTTTTTTCTATTATCATAACTTTTGTTTTATTTGTATAAACAAAACAAAAAAAACTTTAAATTCCATTTTAATATTTTTGAAGTATAATTTTTAAAATTAAACGATGATACATTTTAGAGATAGTAAGAAATGAAGAAGACTGTGAAAACCAAGGAATTGAATTTAGAACACAACACCATTAATGTAAGATATTTTTATTAATGGACACTTTTTAACATTAGAAATGAAAGTCAATGAGTTGAATTTAGTGTAGAATTATATAATTAATTGAGAAAAACATGACGATAAATAAAGTGTAAAATAAAGATAATATGAAAAATGAAAAAAAATGCTATATAAAAAATTGAAAATTTATTTTAAGTTTATTTTAGGTGGTTGGGAGAAATGATTGGAATCATCTTCCCCAAATTCAATGCTTGTTTTGAAATGACATAATGAAATTTGATGTAATGGGTTTTTTTTGTTCTCCTTTAAAAAAAAATCAACAAAATGTTATATTTGAATCATGTTCATATGTTAGAGCATTATTGATCATGAAAACTTAGATTTACGAAAATATTCATAAATAATATATTATAATATTTGTTTTTTTTTATGTTGTATCTCTTATTGCTAAGGATTATAATCTCATAGAAATAGTCATGGTATTTGTGTCACAATATGTTATATAATTTATGAGAGGATGCATGCAACATTGTTTCAAAAATATAGAGATGAACATCTTGAAGGCATTGAATAACATATAGATAGAGTAAAATATGTATGGGTCCAATTTGAACTCAATAGAAGTTCTTAGTATGGGACTTCAAAAAACAATGTATAGTTTGGTGTTTGTAATTTCACAATTATATACTAAGAACATAGAAAGAAAAAAAGAGACATGTTGATGAAGGAATTTTTTTTAAACCTCTCCGTCAAACCCTCAAATTTCACCAGGCACATAAGATAGAGGGATTATGCCCAAATGTTTCATGCCCAAGTTTCATGAGAGTTTTTATATTTATGATTTAAAAAAAAATAACTAATATGTACAGAATTAAAGGAAAACACAAAAATGAAATGTATACAACAGAGTGAAAGCATATACAAAAGTATATTATGTAACAACATAAAAAAGTTATGATCAATTTGAAATTGAAGTGAAATAATTTATGAATAACATATAAACAATGTTCCATAAGCCACACGACTACGTAAACACTTGAGGATTTTCTTGTAAATAAAATGTTAAATAAATTTCAACTACAAACTGCTCATGAAAACCAGATAAATTTAGAGAAATTTATTACTAGAAAATGACTGGTTCTTTCATTAAAAATTGTGAATATATCCTTCTATTTGGCAATTTTATGTGAAAACTATTGGTCAAGATTTAATTTGAAATGTTTATGGAGTCATACATAAGCATTCAAAGAACCAAAATGATAATTAAGAAAAGAAGGAATCCTTCTCGAAAATCCAATAGGATTAAATGAGTAAGCCTTTTCTAAAAAAATTTAGAATAATGAGATGAATTCACCTTCCACTTTGTCTCTCCTTTGCTACCACCAAACAGGTTTAGCTTCTTGGACATAGAGTAATGAATCAAAGTAAAATAATGACAGCTTTATAATTTGTACATACCTCTCCTCACATAGTATTATCCCTTTTCTTCATAGGCTCCTTTCCCTTTTGTATGCATTTGAAACAGTTAGAGAGGCTAACCATTTAAGATATTAGTTTTTCTTTTATTTTAATATCCTTGGTTAACATCTAAGAAATGGGAGTTGTAAAGGAAATGTTTATTTTATTTTTTATTTTTTTAAATTAGCTTGGTAGGTGGGGTCCACTCTGTATTATTTATAATACTATTTATTCACTTATGACTCTTGATGTAACATGTTTTCATAATAAAATAATAATAATTTGAAATATACAATTTGAAAAATTCTTGTCCATTCTAACTATTTACCATGTTTTTCTTCCATGTTGAATATCACAATTGCTCCTCTTTTTGTTGTTTTGCATTGACATTGACCAATTTTATTTTATTATACCTCCATTGACAACTACACACTCGTCTTTGTCAATGTTGTTTCTTCATTTACCAACGTTCTCTTCGTTGATAAGTATATCTCATTATCATAAGTTCAGTTAATGATCACCTTGTCAACCATTGAATTCTGAATGTTCCTCTCATTGACATACCTCTTGTAAAAAATTACTCTATTTGGGTAACCTTCATGCCAATGATCTTCTCACAATCACTTTACTGTCCATGATTAGTTTTTCAACAATCTCTTAGTTTTTCATTCCTTTTTTGATGATTCATTTGTGATTAACCGATATATCAAACATTCATATTCGATGAACTTCACATCAATAACCTCTTTGTGAGCGATCCTATTGTTGGTCCCCTCTTTTCTAATTATCCTTTTTTAAAATATTATTAAAGAACACATTAATACAAACTCCTCATCCTTAACATCGTCTTCTTCAACCTTTCCTATGCTTCACCAACTTATGAAATTCAATTTGATAATTCCAAGTATTTTCTCTACCAAATACACCCTTCTTCTATAATAAAAATTGCTTGTACTCTCCATTCCATTAGGGGAATTTCTAGGTCTAAAATGGGCCTCATAAGGAAAATGTACAATCAAAATTCACTTTATGAGAACCAATCACATTTTAGGAGATGACATCAACTCTAATGGTTGAGGTGGCATTGCTTGAGTTAAAGGTAATTACTTGTCACATTCTCAATGGTGGATAAAAATTCATGGTTAACCATGGTAGTGCTCTAAGTACTTTTAAAGTCAAAGTAAAGTACTCATAATAAATGTCATTTCACACTTTCAGAATAAAAATATTATTGTTATTTCATATTTCTTGAAAGAAACAATGTATATCCTTATTCATTTATTATATTATATTATTTTTATATAGTATATTAATTACATGTTATTATACAATTTAAATAATATAAATTTTAATTAATAACATATAATATAATTAAGAATTTATAAATTTATATTTATATTTTATTTTAAGTTATTTAAATTCGAATGACAAATGCATTAGTTGTTCAATGATAATTATTTTTTCTTGAAAAACTCATTCTTATTTCTAGTCACATCAACACAATTTTTTTATTAATTTTATTTTGGTACAAATTTTCAATTGAATTTAACTATGGTTACATGGATTGTACTACAAAAAGTGAATTGAAAATTCATAAATATTATTTTATTGGTTTAGCTATTATTTTATTATTTCTTTAGGAGACCCATTTTAGACCTCAAAATTCCCCTAATGCCTTATCTACATCACCTTCCATTTTGGAAATTTCCTAAGACTAATTTCATAGCATCCACATTTCCCGATCTATCATTTCTTTTCCATATCCATATTGAGAATTATGTCCCTCATATCATTATGTTGTATTATGTATAAACTATATTGCTAATTCATCTTGTGATTCAACCTTGTCAGCATCATTTCCTAACTTCCTCTTTACTCTACAAGGAACTATTTTCTTCACATATTATTTTTTGTAGTTACCTTTCAGATAATGTTCCTTCCTCAAATGTACTATAATATAATATCCAACTTAAAACAACAAATATATTTGATGAACATAAAATATCTATAACAACCCTGGTAAAAAATTCATGTAAAAATATATATAATACCATGGTGATGAGACACATATTCCAAGCTGAATGGTGGGCAAGACATCCTAGTGGGTGTTTATTATGGCTAAGGAAATTGGCAAAGGAAATGGCATAGGCTTTGGAAAGGCATGAGGCATTAATTGGAATTTTATTTATGAAAATAATGGAAATTAGGAAAAAAGGGAGGTGAAAGGTCACATGTTGCATGTGAGGACGAAAATGAAGGAAAATAATGGAAAATGAAGAAAATATAGGCCCCATTAATAAAATGGCTTCTAAGGATTAGTTGGAAAAATTTTTCTCACACTTATGGCTCTCATTCTATTCTCTCTCTCTCTCTCTCTCTCTCTCTCTCTCTTGGATACTTAGATTATTCTTGGAGCACTCTTGGAGAGTGGAATTTTTGGAGATTTGGATCAAGAAAGCGAAGGAAGAGTAGGAAAGCACAAGAGGACATCGGGATCAACATCTACAACAAGTTCTGAGTGCAGGTACTGAGTTGCATGTATGTTTTCCTCACTAGTTTTGTCACACATGGTATTGCATGTGGTTTCTTGATTATGACATATCATTGGCATGGAGGATTTCCTGGATTGACAATGGATTTGCCTAGCATTGCCATTTCCTGGATAGTCATGGTGATTGTGGGTTTATTTCAATTGATTACTTTCTGATTGGTTCTCATGTTTTTCCCTTAGATTTGGTTGAGTTATTAGTTCTTGGAAGCCTTGGTTGGACAAATGCTCTGGAAGCCCTGTAACGACTTGGGTTGAGTTACTAGTCCTAGAGCCCCGGTTGTACAAATGCTTTGGAGCTTGGCGAACAATTGTGGGTTAAGTTACTAGTCCTGAAATCTGTGGTTGGAAAAATGATCTTGAAGCCCTAGGTGGGTTGATTTACTAGTCCTGGAATCCCTAGTTGGACAAACGCTCTGGAAGCTCTATAACAGTTGGGGTTGAGTTACTAGTCCTGGAGCCCTGGTTGGAGAAACGCTCTAGAGCCCTCCAACAATCGTGGGTTGAGTTACTAGTCCTGGAATCTGTATTGGAAAAAATGATACAGAGCCCTGAAAGTCTTGGGAAGAGACAAATCTGGTTGTGGTTAGTGATGTTCGATCGTGAGGTGAAATAATTAGTTGAGGGTTGAGGCGGGTTGGCCTTTAGAGCCCTGGTTTGGTTTTGATTGATGTGTTTGATAAACCCTGACATTCATGCTTGGAATATGGCATGGGGGTGACTAGTTGAAGTGAGATTTGGCTCAACCATGTCTATGGTTGGGTGGAACATGGAAGTCCCATCCCAAGTTGTTTTTACATTCATTAATGATAGGTTAATTTACTTGGTATTTGATGTGTATACATTATTTTTTATATGGATTATATTGCTGATGTATCCATGGTATTTTGTTGGTATTATGCCGGTTATAAGCATGTATTGTGACAGTGATGAGGTACGGCTCTCTCCATATTTTTACTTGTAAATGAATGCACAATGTATCTATGGTCTAATATATGGTACTGCAGCTAATGTTTTGAGGGACCGATGCTTCTTAGAAATTCTCAAAGAAGTATGAGACACCTATGCTTAAATATGTTGTTTACACCTATAGATTCAATGTTTGTGACATGTTTGAAAAAATACCTGTCATGGCTGGGAGGGTTCAAGATGAGTTATTGTTGATTTGATTGGTTCTGTATCATTGTTATAATGTTATTTATCATCCCCTAAGTTTTCATGAAGTTCTATGCAATGATTGGGGCATGGGCCTAAAAATGTGGCTCAAATCCCAGAGTTGCAGACACATAAATGGGAATTTGGGGCCCTAGCTGCAAGCATACAATGTTGTTCCTCGGGTGCCTAGTGCTATAGCCTCCTAGCTAGAGGAATGCAGTCTTATGCCTGCAACTATGGCTCAAAAGGTTCAAAATGTTAGTGTGACCCAATGGTAAGGGACTTGAAGGGTTGGCCTCTTGGGGGTGTGGTTGATGTTGTAAAATGTATTTTTTATATGTTTTTACCTGTTCCACTTCCTTAAGGTCACTTAGGAGGTTGAATCTCCTTGTAGTAGCCTCTTGTTTCATGTTTACCCCAGTTGGTCGGTTACTTGGGGAGATGTGGGAGGAGGGTGTTACAAAGTGATATCAGATCATGGTTCAACCCTTGGACTTGATGGGAGGTGTTTTGGTCATGATTTTATGTTTGTTGCATATGTGTTTCTCATAAATAGGGTGTATGTGTTTGCTGCATCCATTATGTGTTGGCCATGGTGGTAGTGGTGTCGCCATGGAAGTGTTGATGGTGTGGTTGTCAATATGTTGTCATGAGTGTATGATTGGTTATGCGTTGTTCACGCTTATGTATTTTGCATGCATGCTTTCTTACATGTTGCTACATGTTGTGTATGCATTTCTTGGTTATGCTAGGTCACATATTGGTCATTATTGTGTATTGTTTGTGTATGCTTTCTTATGTGATGTTATATGTGGAACATTCATTGGTCATTCATGATTGTTTATACATGTCAAGTGGGTGCATATGGTCAAGTTTGAATTGGTTTGGTGAATTTTTTTGTGCATAAGGTCATTGTATGCAATTAGGTCATCATGATGATATTGATATGTTATGATGCTAATGTGTTGGCTAAGATAAAGCAGGAGATACAGACCATCAAAGTGAAGTTGCAGCATTGGACCTCAAGGCAAGAGAATGTCGTCAGACAGGTTTAGATGTTGGGCATGAAGGCAAGTAGGTGAAGGACTGTTATATGCATTATGGTGATTAAAATTCCTCTCATTCTATTGAGGTTATGGTTACATACTTTATACATGATAGTTGATTAGTGTGATTATATGTACATGTGTCGGATAGTCATGAATGATATAAAATTGTGGTGGTATGAATTGCTATTGTTGTTTTATGTTAGATAACATGTATGTTGTTGATGAGCATGGTATATAACTTGTTGTTGTTACACGTTAGTGACATGATGGTTAGGGCTATGAAATTCAGACATGATTCGACCTAATTATGATAATGTGTTTTATTATGTCTAGACTGAATGTACATATGTATGCATGAATGACAACTGTTTATGAGTTTAGGGTGTGAACATGTTAGCTAGATATTGTTAGGATATCAAGACCTTATGATTGAGTTTATATGTTGTGAAGTTATATCATGTTAATTAAATTGATTTTGTAGACGAGATAGCCTCCCTTGAGATACATTAAAGTATGATCTTGCTTATGTCGTCTACTTTAATGTTTGATCATGTCGTATATTTGGTGTTTGAGTGTTGGTGTCTATTATGTCGTCTATTTACTGTTGAATGTTTGATTAATCACATGATATGAGAATGTTTTTATAATATTGCATGAAGTAATTATCTTGTTTTAAGATGGTTGTAAAAACATGTATGTGTAGAGACAGTTGATATGTACTTGAGTGTAAGAAGGTGATAGTTGTAGCAACGTGTATTATGACCGATGAATGTGAAGTTGATTTGATTATGACATGTTTTTTAGCCTTGGTAAAGGTTGATTTTAGTTAATAGATATGATATCTTGATATTTTGAACATGTGATTGACATGTGAGAATAGTTGTAGGGAAACATGCTTGGTATTAGCATGAAAAGCTAATATTTGAATTTTTTATATAACTAACAATAGGGTGATGTGATAACATATAGTAAGACTCAATTATAGCAAGGTAAGATAACTAGTGTATTGTTATATTTATTTATGCATTGATAGTTATGTGTTAATGGAAGTATGGTGTAGGGATTGCATGGCAAGATTTTTCCATGAAATATTAAAGAAGGCTCAGATTGAGATTTCACTTGGAGGCACTGGGAACCATGGGTATTGAGTCATGGTGTTTATTGTAAAGTATTTTTCCTTTGGTATTTTGTGATTTTTTTATTTATTGATTTATGGTTTTGATTGTGTCTAGTGTATGTCCATACACTTTGTTTTTGGTGTCTTATTGCTATTGGTTTTACTGGTTTTCCTCTTGTTTGTTTCTTGTCATTGTCATCGTAGTTATGTTTTGAGTCTTAGGAATTGGTTTGGGAAAGAGGATAGTTAATGGAGCTTGGGGAGATATTTGTGGTACCCACTAGGTAATGTAAGGCCTCAATGGAGCTCAGTGCATGAGTAAGTGCAATGGAAGGTAAGAATATGACAAGTCGGTTGGACTGGTTGGATCCATTGGGGTAAATGGATGGTGGAAATAAAAACATAAGAAAGGTGACAGGAAAGGTAAATTAAATGAGCTTAAGGTAACATATGCCTTGGCTATGTTGGGTACTATTGTTCACAATTTTGTGCATGTTGTTCATGAATAACGAAAGTTTTCTTACCATAGACCTTATGATATCTAGCGAATATGTTGTGATCATGATTATGTCAATGTTTATATATGCATATATGTATGTATGTATATATATATGTCATTTATTGGCAGGGTCGTCATGGATCATGATGGTTTTATGTTGATGTTTATATATGTATACATGTATGTATGTATGTATGTCATGTCTGACAGGTTGGCCATAGATCATGTTGGAACAGGGTCCCCTAAAAGTTGCGAATTTTGTACAATTTTCTATATTTTTGGTCTTAATTAGTCTAACGCAAGGGTTTTGGGGTGGGTCAAAGCTCTGAATGCATTTTAATGGGTTAAGGGTAGACCAAGGGTCTGCAAACCATAGTTTGCGGACCATTGGAAGCGTAGGCTAAGTCGATATAAATAGATGAATATTTTGAGTCTTAAGGTAGGCAAGAATTAAGTCTGATGCTAAGTGCGAATTGTTAGATATGTGGTTGGGTCGTTTTGGTAAGGAATCCTGCTGGTTGTGTGCGTGGAGATCCTTGGTCCTGCTGTGTACGGACCCTGTTGGCTGTGTGCGTAGGCTGTGTTTATATTGTACTGGGTTTTGATTTTAATATATACGAATATAGTTAAAGAAGCTCTATGTTATCGGATCTGATGTGTTATTGTTAATGCAAACCTTTGGGCTCTGTTAGAACTAAGAATACAGCTGTGTTATCTGTTATCTGTTATGATATGAATCTGTCTGTGTTATGGTATATCTGTAATCTGTTAATGATGCGTTATGATGACTACTGATACGCACGTGGATGCGAAAGTATTGACCAGATCTGTAGCTCTGTTATATTGTGTATTATACTATTAATAAACCTGCGAACATATATGTCTTGTGCGAACCCGATAGGATGCGAACACAGATCTTCTTGACTTACCTACTCTCTCTCAGGGTGCAGAAACCTGGTTCCAGCACCCTCCCATACTGCTTAGGGTGAGATTTTGGCTTGTGAAAGCAGGTCACTACTGAAAGGGCTAGTAGTATAGGGGTTTGTTGGCAAACCTTAACCTCTGAACCTGGGTCAGAACCCCTCGAGCCAATAAATGGTTCCATTGCCGGGATTGGGAGCATTTTGTTAGGTCCCTATATTACTAGTATATTCCCTTATTGTTGTTAGTGTAACCCCCTTATTGTTATTATTGTACCCCCGTAACCGCCATATTTTTATTATTGTGCCCTTAAATTATTATTGCTAGGTCAGCTAGGATTACATTGTGGCCCCACTAGGATTACATTGTGGCCCCATGGACTCCTATATATAGAAAGGAGGTTTTGTAATTTGTGTCATTGAAGAATTGTTCATTCATGTAATGCATTGGAGGCTTCCCCCTCGAAGTGGCTTATTTCTAAGGTTTTGATATCTCTTTTCTTCTATTTTTGGAGCTGGTTTCACAACATTTGGTATCAGAGCTTTGGATTTTAGAGTTTCGCTGCTCCAAACAAGTCATCGTGGAATTTTCGCTATAAATTTTTTCTACGAAGGTTCAGAAGCTAAAAATTTTAAAGTGCGAAGCCAAGATCATGAGGAACAACGTCGCAAAATTTCAGAGCTTGGTTCGCAATATTTTTGGAGATATGATCTGTGGAAGTTAGGGCTCTTGAATTTCACTTAAAAAGGTCATTGCAGAATGTTTTCTATAAAAATTTTTCTATGAAGGTTAAAAAGCTAGAATGTTTAGAACACGAAGAAGAAATCCTGAGGAACATCGTCGCAAAATTTCAGAGCTTGGTTCACAATATTTTCGGAGATATGATTTGTGGAAGTTAGGTCTTGTTCAGGCTCCCGAATTTCATCTCAAAGAGGTGATCATGGGAAAATATTCATAACTCTCTCTTTGAGCATCAGATTGGAATTATATAAAAAGTGACTAAAAGTACACAGATTGTAGTTTCCTGTCTATAAATTTTAGAGCCAAAGGAGCAAACAGTGACACGTGGCAAGTAATACAATTTCGCTCTACTGAACCAGTCCATAATTAGGTCATTGTGGGAGATTGGACATAACATTGTCTTGAAGAATCCAAATCAAGTAAGACCCGTGGCATTTGAAAGAAGCTTCAGAGAAATACTACAAGGCCGAATTTTAGATATTGAGGATCTGCTAGTGTAGAGATAAGTCAATTTCAATATCGAGCTCCTCAAAAGCAAGTAAAAGGTGTGTATTTTTTTTTTTCCGAATTGCATAAGTCTTGTTTGAAGAATCAAGTTGAATTGATTCCAAGGGCATATTGTAGAATAGATATTAGTATTGGATTCTAAAATTGCCCATGAAAATAATTCAACACCCATTAAGCCTTTAGAAGGCTCTACTATGACTCATGAAGACGAAGAATGGCAACATGACATATCAAAATTACAAGAGAAAGTGCAACAAATTTCTCTCTCGCAAAGAGCAACAAAAAATGACATGGAAGTTTTGAAGAAAGGCATGGAAAATAAGATGGATGGTTTGAAGAAAGGCGTGGAATCTAAGATGGATGGTTTGAGGAATGGCATGGAAGCTAAGATGGATGGCATGGAAGCTAGAATGGAATCTAAAATGGATGACATGGAAGCTAAGATGGAAAACATGAAGAATGATCTAAAAGCAGACATGGAAGGTTTGACAAGGTTGATACAAGAAATGTTTCCTAATGGTGAAAAGATAGTAGAGGAAACTCATGATGAGAACAAAATAAATGTTAATCGTGATTTCATAAACTCTAATGTTGGATGGACGAACCACCATATTCCAAAGATGGATTTGAGGAAGTTTGTTGGAAATGATCCCGTAACATGGATACTACAGATGGAGCAATATTTTGATCTCAATAATGTGAAAAACACACAAAAGGTACGCATTGCAACTTTACATTTAAAACAAAATACATTTGTATGGTATCGATGGCTTTGCTCCTGTAAAAAAATTGTCACTTGGTCAATTTTTACGGAGGAAATGATAGCACATTATGAGGATACAAAGAGCAACACCTTCTTTAGCCAATTGATAAATCTCAAACAAAAGGGTTTAGTGGGGGAGCACATTAAGGACTTCCAAAAATTGAATATAAGGGTAACTGATATTCCAGAGGAACACAGGATTGATCTCTTCATAGGTACTTTAAAGGATAACATCCAACATGAAGTTCGCGTTTTGGAACCTGATTCATTGGAGAAGACATTCAGGTTGGCAAGAAAAATTGAATGTAAAATTATGGCGACAAGGAAGCCTACCACTCACTTCTATAAAGAGGGAAGTGTTGCTACTCCTAGATTTCAACAACCTACAAGGTTGACACCACAACAATTGGAAGAAAAAAGAGCAAAAGGGCTTTGCCACAGTTGTGATAGAAAATACACTAAAGGTCATAAGTGTGCTGAGAAGAAATTATTTTACATAGACTGTGAAGAGGAAGAAGAAAATGAACAAGAAGAGGATATACACCAAGAACCAACCCTAGAAGAGGAAGAAATGAGTCCGACCATATCGTGTAATGCATTGGCAGGAATTACCACTCCTCAAACACTCAAGATAGAAGGACATATCAAGAAGAAAAAGGTAATAATGTTGATTGATTCAGGTAGCACCCATAATTTTATTCATTTTAAGGTAGCCAAGGAATTGAATTGTTTCCTATACCCAACACTAGAATGTCAAGTGATGGTTGCAATTGGAGGAACTATAAATTGCTTTGGAAAATTCCATAATATCAAGCTAACCATTGGGGAATATGTATTGAATAGTCCAATTCTTTCCATTCCTATGGGAGGTGCTGATGTTGTATTAGGAGTACAAGGGTTACAATATTTGGGGACGGTGGCTTTTAATTTTCAAGAACTTTTCTTGAAATTTTTTTCAAAAAGGAAGGAAGTCAAATTACGGGGTATTACAGGGAATCTGGGAAAGATAATAAGCTCTAATGTCATGAAAAAGCTTCTAAAGACAGAACAATGAGGCGCAATTGAACAATTATGCTCACTAGAAGTTCCAACGTCAAAATCATCTATTTTTGCAGACCTCCAAAAAGTCTTGGACAAACATTCCAAGGTGTTTGAAACTCCCAAAGGACTCCCACCTATTTGTGATCATGATCATGCTATTTATTTGATTCTAGGAAATGTTCCTCCAAACATTAGGCCTTATAGATATCCTTATGTCCAAAAGAGCGAAATTGAACGTATGATTGCAGAAATTTTAGAGGCGGGTATAATTCAACCTAGTCAAAGTTCTTTCTCTGCTCCTGTAGTATTGCTACAAAAGAAGGATGGATCATGGTGCATGTGTTCAGATTATAGGGAGCTCAATAAGTTCACCATTAAAGATAAATTTCCCATTCCTATGATTGATGAATTATTGGATGAATTACATGGAGCAATTTATTTTACCAAGTTGGATCTTCGTTCAGGATATCATCAAATTAGAATGAAGACTGAATATATTCCGAAAACAACATTTCAAATTCATGAGGGTCATTATGAATTTTTGGTCATGCCTTTTGACCTTACCAATGCACCTTATACATTTCAAGGGTTGATGAATTCCATTTTCAAACCCTTCCTTAGAAAATTTGTGCTAGTATTTTTTGATGATATACTAATCTACGTCATGTCTTGGAAGGATCATGTTCAACATGTTGACAGGGTGCTCAAACTATTGCAGGAGAAAAAATTATATGCAAAAACATCCAAATGTTTCTTTGGAGTACAAGAGGTGGAATATATGGGTCATATTGTATCTCACAAGGATGTTAAGGTAGACCCTAACAAAATTAAAGCCATTAAGGAATGGAAAGTCCCCACAACCATAAAGCAGTTGCGAGGATTTCTCGGGTTAACAGGGTATTATCGCAAGTTCATTAAGAATTATGGGAGAATAGCAGCACCTCTAACAACATTATTGAAGAAAGATGAATTTTAATTGACTCCTAAAGCAACTATGGCCTTCGAAAATCTTAAAGAGGCAATGTGCCTAGCACCGATCTTAGCTACGCCAGACTTCACAAAAACCTTTATTGTGGAATGTGATGCCTCAGGAAATGCAATTGGTGCTATTTTAATGAAAGAAGGAAGACCCATTTCTTTTGAAAGTCGTCCAATCAAAGGAAAGTATTTACAGAAACCTATTTATGAGAAAGAAATGTTAGCAATACTGCATGCACTAAAGAAATGGTGAACTTACCTAATGGGAAGACACTTCAAGGTAAAAACTGATCATGATAGTCTTAAACACTCTTTGGAACAAAGACTATCTTCAGAAGAGCAGAAAAAATGGGTCACAAAGATGTTGGGTTATGACTTTGAAATAATATACAAAAAATGGAAGCTAAATGCTGTTGCAAATGCACTCTCAAGAAAGAATGAAGAGGTGAAAGCATTGCTTTGTGCCATTTATATTATCCAACCAGATTGGATAACCGAGGCAAGAGATGAATGGATGAAGGACGAAGAAGTGTGGACACATTCAAAAGTTGCAGCAATATCCTAGTACATATGATACATTTAGTTGGAAAAATTATTCCTTATGGTACAAAGATCGCTTATATCTTTGTAAGAATTCCCAACTAAAACAAAATATTATTTTGGAATTGCGCACTTCTCCTTTAGGAGGACACTCGGGATTTTTAAAAACTTACCATAGGGTGAAGAAAGAATTTTTTTTGGGATGGCCTTAAATCTGATATTCAAAAGTTTGTGGTAGAATGTTTGGTTTTCCAGCAGAATAAAGCTGAGACAATTAATACCCCGGGTCTTCTACAACCTTTATCCATTCCAAGTCAACGTTGGGAGGATATTTCAATGGATTTTATCACAGGTTTACCTAGGTCCGAAGGAAAGAGTGTCATCATGGTGGTAGTTGATAGAATTACCAAGTATGCACACTTTTGTGCATTATCTCATCCATTTAAAGCAAGTACAGTTGCTACTACACTTATGACACAATTCAAAAGCTACATGGAAACCCAGGGGTTATTGTGAGAGACAGAGATCCCATTTTTACTGGAAGTTTTTGGACAGATTTATTTTCTTGTTTGGGTACTCAATTATCTCATAGCTCATCTTATCATCCTCAATCCGATGGTCAAACTGAGATAGTAAATACATGTTTGGAAGGATATCTTCGTTGTTTTGTATCTGATAAACAAACACAATGGGTCAAGTGGTTACCTCTCGCTGAATGGTGGTATAACACTTCCTTCCATACTGCAGCAAAAATGACCCCATTTATGGCACTTTATGGATATCATCCACCATCGATTACATCATCTTTAAGGGAAAATTCGAAGGTTCAAGCAGTGGAAGATCACATCGAGCATAAGCAAGAAGTTCTCCAACTCTTAAAGGATAACCTGAATTTGGCACAAAATCGAATGAAACAACAAGCAGATCAACATCGTAGCGAGAGAAGTTTTGATGTAGGAGATTGGGTATTTTTATAGCTACAACCATACAAACAAATGTCCCTCAAGCAAGCAAAGAAGGATAATAAATTATCGCCAAAGTACTATGGTCCTTACAAGGTGTTGCAAAAGATTGGTACTATGGCATACAAATTGGAGCTTCCTGTTTCTTCACGAGTGCATCCAATTTTCCATGTTTCATGCTTAAAGAAGGTTATAGGTGAAAATCTTCCAGTTCAAACAATATTGCCAGAACTTGATGAGGAAGGAAAAATCATATTGGAACCTGAAGCGGTCATGGAAACAAGAACTCGAAAGCTACGGAATCGATCAATTTTAGAGTATCTCATCAAGTGGAAGAACTTACCCACTGAAGATTCTACATGGGAGGATGAGAATTTTATACAGAAGCACCCAGAGCTACTCAAGCGTTGAGGGCAACACTTTTTTGAAGGAGAGGGGCATGTTAGGTCCCTATATTACTAGTATAGTCCCTTATTGTTGTTAGTGTAACCCCCTTATTGTTATTATTGTACCCCTGTAACCCCCATATTGTTATTATTGTGCCCTTAAATTATTATTGTTAGGTCGGCTAGGATTATATTGTGGCCCCACTAGGATTACATTGTGGCCCCATGAAATCCTATATATAGAAAGGAGGTTTTGTAATTTGTATCATCGAAGAATTGTTCATTCATGTAATGTATTGGAGGTTTCCCCCTTGAAGTGGCTTATTTCTAAGGCGTTGATATCTCTTTTCTTCTATTTTTGGAGCTAGTTTCACAACACATTTTGAGAGAGGGATCAGGTAATGCCAAGAGAACATTGGAGACCTGAGAAGAAAGAAATTGAAGAGTGGTTTGAAAAATAGGTTCAGGAATTTGTGGTAAAAGAAAATCGTAGCGCAAATTTGACAACAGAGAAGTGGCAGAATAAGTACATTTTTATGGATTTCTATGAAATTTTCTTTGTGACATCTGTGACCGAGCTTCCAGAGTGGCTCACAAGACTTGTAGATTTCCATATGTGTTGGAAGGACGAACGGGTCACACAGTGGACTCCAAAGTTGATCCAGCAGTTAGAAAAGACTGATAACACCATCACTCATACAATAGATCATTGGGTGGATAGTGTGCTAGGAGGATTTGTGATGGAGTTTGCAATCGGTCAATTTGTATCCTATTCTGAGGCAGAGTGGAGGTTCTTCAAGGGTTTTCGAGGTAAGTTCCTAAAAATATTTCCATTACTGATTATGATATTATTGTGTGAAAAGAGCATTCTGTGCAGCCATAAAGAGTGAATGAGATCTGATCAGAGTGAAGGTACAACATGGAGTGGTAAATACTACAAAACTAATAAATAAGGAGACAAATTTGTCTATAGTCCCGTAAGGGACTTGACTGCACATAGCCCTCCAAATACACCACCTTCAAATCAGCATAGGGGTAAGAAATCACCTGCACCTCCTCCACTAGAAGACGAAATGGTCTCGCACATGAAGCTACCCACCTTTAAGAGTGTAGGGGACGAGGATATGGATTGGTTCTGGTTTGTCGCAGAGTCGGTATGAACTGCATAGAATGTGGCCAACGATGATGAGAAAAGGGCGCAGTTGTCACTTGCCTTTGAAGGAGGAGACCTGGACTGGTATATGCGATACACAGCTTAGCATGCGAATGCGACCATTCAAGAGGTTAATAATTCCATAAAAAAATAGTTTCGGAAGCCTAAATCCTACTCTTAGATAGTGAATGATCTAAAAGATTTCAAGCAAGGACCCTCTGATTTTTTATGGGAAGCTGACCAGCGGCTAAAGAAGGTAATCAAAGAAGGGGAATTTTTGTATGATGAAAGACAACATAAGGAATGGTTCATTGCTATGTTACTGCCTCACCTCCACATACTTATGGGTCAGCAAGGCATTGAATCGCAGGAAAAATACTTGGAGATTTCTATGAAGTTGGAAGCTACACCGAGAGATGATACCCAGTTGGGAGTACAACAAATCCAAGAGCAGCTGGGGGCGAGGCACATGGAGATCCATAACCTGCGAAAGGACCGAGGGAAAGAAGCTAGCCCAGACATGTGGTGCATATGATGTAGGGTATCTAGGAATACCAAGGATAAGTTCCCACTACTGGAAGACTACCTACAAACGGTGGGACCCAGTCCGTTGTGCCCAGGACCAAGTGGACTAGCATTGTGGTGTGATGATTATCGCATAGCCTACCTGCATGATACTAACCATTGCCCCCATCTAGGTGCGTATGTCCTAGAGCTAAATCAACAATGGTGCAAGTTTTTTTGATCAGTAGGAAATGATGAGAATAACTGTCGAACATATGATCTAATGATAGACTGGGGAAACCTATATAGGGTACAATCGGACCCTTCTTCTCCAAGATCTCCCTCAGGCATAGGTGGCTCTTCGGCTAGGGGTAGGGGAGGGGCCGAGGTGGAAGCGCAGGTAGGGGAAGAGGACAAATGATCTACTATAACTGTGGAGAGGTAGGGCACTTTGCGAGGGACTACCCGAACCCTGCAAGACAATCCTACAGATACTATAGACAGCTGGACCATGTGATTGAAGACTGCCCTATTCTGGTAGCCAAAATGTAGGAAAAGTAGCAGACACCTATGCAGAATGTACAGAGGGTTAAGGCAGAACCTCGAGACAAAGGAATAAGGGTTAATGTCATAACACGTAGTGGCATGGCCACTAGGGGAGCTAAGGAGAAGGCTGTGGCTGAGCCTCTCATCTAGAAAGCAGCCATAAAACAAGAAGGGTTGGACCTACAGAAGGAAAAGGAAACCTTTGTCGCATCTCACCAAGACTTTTCTATAGTCAAGGCATCTATTGCTCAAGCCCCCGCGAACCTCAAAGCAGATGATGTAGTCAAACCATTTTTGCAGGTATGTATGAAGCTGCCGCGCAACCAACGGGCCATAGAAAACCTCCAAGATTTAATAGACAGCTACACAGAAAGGATTAATCCATCCCTGGAAGTTAAGGATGTGCACAAACTGTACAAGCATAAGAAACACACTGGTAGGGAAATGTGGCTAACAACGTAAATTGGCGATTATGAAATATATCAGGTTATTTTGGACCTAGGATTAGATGCGAACGTACTACCTAGGCAAACTTGGCAGCGAATGGGAGAACCAAAGTTGGAATGGCTCACTATCCAGCTGCGCATGGCCAATCAAAATAATATCATATCATTGGGGAGACTGTCAAATATCATGGTAGATATTGCAAGAGTCAAGGTCCAGGCTGACTTTGAGGTCATTCAGATTGTAGAAGATGTAGACCCTATGCTGCGCTCCTAGGATTGGACTGGGCCATAGATATGGGAGGTATCATCAACCTAAAGAAAAGAAGCATGGTGTTTGAAAATGAAGGTACACGAGTGATAGTACCATTAGACCCTGCAGAAGGAGAACAGTATACAGAGCCGGTGCATGAAGAAGAGGATGTGGATCATATTTATAAGTTAACTACGAGGGACGAAGATTGGATCAATCCCATAGCCGATGGTGTAATCTGCTGGGAAAAGGATAGCGAAAGTTTCTCTGACTTTGACAGAGAGATGGAAAATTGGCAGAATCAGTTACATGATTTATCTGCACTACGATTCCTTGGGATCACCAAGGACTTCCGATGCATCTCCTCCTTGGTAAGATAACTTCCCTACTTTGATGGATCTGTTAGTATTAAGGAGTTTTTGTGAGCATTTGAAGCTGAGGTTCCGAGAGATCGAAGGTTATGGGCCCTTAATTTAGCTATGAGTGCAACACCTGCGAGGTGGTGGGACACGCATAAGGGGGCATTCCAGGATTGGGAAGAGTGTCAGGATATGATGATCCTACAATTTTAACCTTCGGTTCACTTGCGTGTAAATACATTCCTTGGGCCAGGGGACCCGCGCGAGCATTTGTTCACTTGGATGGAGAAATGGTGTGATCGGACTACAAAAGAATGGGTTCACCTATTTATTCATGCCTTGGGACCAATTCCCACCGCATGGTACTTAGATGTGGAGCTACATCAGCGCACCCCCCACTGGGAAACATTAAAGGACGAATTTATAGGAATATTTGGGTTAACATGGGGCACGAAGGTGCATGACAAAGCTTTGCAAGATATAGATACCTTCATATTTAATGAATTGCAACCTTACGCAACACTTGGGGTACCAACGTGGGAAACACAGATGCAGGATATTTTCAACTACCGCAATATAGAAATAGAAGAGTGCGATGAAAATCCACACAATCTCTCTATCCTAGAATCATAGGGAAAGCGCGAAGTTGCGGGACCCCCAATACACACTATCGATATTACTAAGCCTCTGAAGCTGCGAGAAGTCAACATTGGAACAGAATAGTAGCCTAAGTTGGGTAAAATTGGGGATTACTGGGATGATGATATAGTTGGAAAAGTTACAGAACTGCTCACAAAATATTAGGACTTATTCTCGATGAAGTTTTCGGAGCTTAAGGGAATCACAGGGGACCTAAAGGTCATGCGCATCACGTTAAAACTAGATGTGTGCCCTATGAAGAAGCACCCTTATCAGCTGAATCCTAATTATAAGAAAAAGGTTAAGGAAGAAATCGATAAAATTTTCACCACAGGTATCATCGAACCAGTCAAACAGTCAGACTGGGTAAGTCCGATGGTGGTTCATGAGAAAAATACAAAGGGAGAGATACGGATCTGTGTGGACTTACGCAAATCGTACATGATGCCTTTCCCATGCCGTTCTTAGATGAAATCCTTAACAACATAGGAGGGCAGGAAGCCTACTCATTTACAGATGGATTATTGGGCTACCATCAAATCAGAATCACACCTGAAGATCACAACAAAACTACGTTTGCTACTAAATGGGGATCCTTTCAATATAATGTCATGCCTTTTGGGCTCAAGAATGCCCCTGCCATCTTTTTGCAGGTGGTGGTCACAGTGTTCAAAGAATTCATCCACAGGTTTTTGGAGGTGTACTTTGATGATTGGACTGTCTTCAACTTGGTGAAGAAGCACATCTCAAACCTGTGCATGATGTTGGATGCCTACAGAATTTCCTTGAATATCAAAAATTTCATATTCTGCGTACCCTTCGAAATATTTCTCGGACATATTGTTTTCAGACAAGGGTTGATGGTTGGCCCTACGAAAGTCACAGTTATCATAAATCTAGCAGTACATACAACTGAGAAACAACTGTGTTCGATCCTCGGACATACAAGCTACTATAGGAAGTTTATTCAAGGATACGTGTTGATCACAACACCTATTCGAAAAACTACTTAAGAAGGATGTTTCGTTTTTTTGGGATGATGAATGTCAGAAAAGCTTTGATCTACTCAAAGAGAAGATGGTCTCTGCACCTATTCTCATCTTTCCTGATTGGGAAAAGGAATTCCATGTTCACGTAGATGCATTATGGATCACCCTGGGAGCAGTCCTTATGTAGCCTAGAGATGGAGACATTGATCACCCGGTTGCATTTTCTAGTAGGAAAATTTCTGGTGCAGAGCACAACTACTCCACCATGGAGCGGGAGGGATTGGACATGGTCTATGAATTATAGAAGTACCGGCACTATCTGATAGGAGGAAAATTTAAAATTTTTATGGATCATTCAGCTTTGAAGTACCTGGTGAATAAACCTGTGTTGAGGGGGGGAATCTGTCGATGCTGTTCCAGGAATACAACTTTGAGATCATTGTCAAGCCAGGGAAGTTGAATGCTAGGCTGGATCACTTGTCTTGAATTGAGAGTGGTGAGGAACCGACCAACCTGGAAGAGGGATTTCTTGATGCGCAGGTGTTTGCTATTAAAGTAGTTGATGCGCACTTCACCGACATCATCCAGTTCCTGCCTAGAGGCATGGCACCGACAGAGTATTCAGTACAACAGAATAAAGAGCTAGTAACCCGCACTGCAGATTTTACCATCATCGTAGGTATCTATATAATATGGGAGCTAATGAAGTGCTGCGAAGGTACATTTTGGAGTATGAACAACATGCTATCTTGGAAGAAGCCCACGACGGGGTAGCAGGATGTCACTACGCAGGGAAAGCAACGACGCAAAATATCTTGAGAGTTAGATTATGGTGGCCTACCCTGCATAGTGACTCTCATGACTATTGTAAGGTCTGCGATACATGCCAATGAACCGAAAGGTCATCACGTAGAGATGAAATGCTCCTTTAATTGCAAATGGCCTTGCAAGCATTTGATAAATGGGCCATCGATTTTGTAGGACCTATCAACCCACCCGGAAAGAAGATAGGTGCGCGTTTCATTATAACTGCCACTGATTATGTAACTAGGTGGGATGAAGCACAAGCGGTGAAGGATTTCACTAGAGATATAGCTGTTCACTTCATCTTTGAGGATATTATGACCAAATTTTGATTTCTGAAAATCTTGATGAGCGATAGAGGTACGCATTTTGTTAATGAAACAATACAGGCCTTGACGGAAAAATTTAGGATCCATCATGCGAAAAGTACTCTGTATCATCCCCATGCAAATGAAGCAGTCAAAGTTTTCAATAAATTATTGGAGCACACACTGACTAAGGTTTGTAACACCGATCACAGCAACTGGGACGTGCGCATCCCGTCTGTTCTTTGGGCCTACCGAACCATCTGTAAGAATTTGACAAGGAAACCACCATTTAGGATGGTTTATGGCAAGGAGGCCATTATGCCCATGGAATACATTGTTCCTAGCCTGCGTATTGCAGCCTTTACGAATATGGCGAAGCCTGACATCATGGAGGAGTTGTTAGCGCAGCTTGTGGCTTTGGAGAAAGACTGCTTCATTGCTAATTTCCATCAGTAGGTTCAAAAGGCTCGCTATAAGGCATGGAATGATTGACATATTTGACAAAAGGCCTTTGTGGAGGGAAAATTAGTCCTACTGTATGATAGCCAGTTTGCAAAACACTCAAGGAAGTTCTGACAGCACTAGCTAGGGCCCTATGCAGTTAAAGAAATCACAGATGTTGGAGTTGTTCGGTTAGCCACCTTGCATGAAGATTTTCTACCTGGCTATGTCAATGGCAGCCGACTCAAACTGTATCAGATCAAATGACTATATGGCTGAAGTAGTTGTATAAAGTGGGCTATGCCCACTAAGGAAGGTAAGAATGGAAGGTACCATGGTATGCATAGGAAGCAGCCACAAGTTTGGAAGCCCAAAGGGGTGCGCCGAAGGCGCAGGCATATGTTCATAACACAGCTACTGTGCTGGACATGCAAAAGTATGTTGGGCCTACAGGAGGCCCGCTGGGAGCGCAGGGGTATGCTGGGTGTACAGGAGATGCGGAATATAGCTGTTGGAATAGTAAAATCGGGTAAAAAGCAAAAGTTACCATTGAAAGGAGCAGGTGGCCGGCATTTAATGAGACGATTACCAAATATTTTTTACCGTTTAATTGATGGTAAGTTCCAAGTGAGGTTTACCCAATCGTTGGTCGATCGCAAAGGATATAAAAGGAGAAGGATAGATCAGACAAGGGTTCCATATCGCTTGAATATTTTGTACTTGCCGTGTTTATCATGCTATAAGAGTTTCTGTGCCTATTGAATCCCTTTCATGTCTGAGAAGCCTACTCCCTCTGACAGTAGCAACATGGATTTCATCTTCTGTGCCATAATGACGACCACTAATCCCGTTGAAGCCTCAAAACTGGTGACCTTGATGGAACAATAATATGAGGACGTAGTGGAAGTCGAGCCTGAAGTTGAGGAAGATATATCTACGTCGAGTCAAGTGAAAAGGAAGGGGAAAGAAAAATCATAGGGGTTGGGGAAACCCGCGAAATGGGTTGGGTTGAAGCCTCGTACTTCCCCACAAAATGTAAAGTCCTCATGAACAGCACCCTAGGCACGTTCGCCCAAACCAGCAGAGCAACCTCTGCCTGCTCAAGAAGAGGTCCAAGTAGCCAAACCTATCAATTGGCTACTACCATTTGTTGAGCCCCGTAGGCCCTCCACACGCACACCGAAGAGTCTCGATGGCCTGCGCACCTACCTGAAGATGCCACTGACCCCGGGTGAGGTCCTTGTCATTGGCGAGTCCTTTGGAAGGCTCCATGAGGTGAAATTTTATGATCACGACTTGGCAAATTTGGAGGCCTTCCCTGAGTTGGCACCTGAATTATATCTTGACAAAACACAGGAAGACAATGGGATAAAAATTGTCCCCATGCGCTGGGTATGCATATTGGCAAGGTCTGGGTTATTGAACCTGCTCAGGATGCCACACTTCGACCACTACAATATCACGGACCATCTAGTACGTCAGTTTATTTCCCTAGTCCATGATGTCTGCTTATGGATCCAAGATCGAATCCCCATCGATGTTGCGCTCATTCATCGAATTAATAGTCTTCCCATGGAAGGGACAGACCCTCTGCTGCACACTGGTAATAATTACGAGGGGAAGATTGCTGACCATGTGCGTGAAACCTACCATGTGGAGTGGAACACTCGAGGTTTCATGATAAAATCCATCAGCGACCTTGGTATGTATTTGGGTACCCTATTATTGGCATGCAAGATGATGCAAAAATTCCAAGTGGCCTCAGTTCCCACGTATGTCATTCAGTTGGCAGGCCGATGTGAGAAAGGAGTTTGCTTCAATTGGTCCCAGTACTTGTGCAACGAGTTTTTGGCCAATGTCCTCGAATCACAGGAGCAGGGACGCGCAATTTGTTATTCCTGGTTGATGCTTCTCATTGCGTTGGTCACGTGGGAAGAACCGGAGGAATCAGTCCTCCCTGAGCTCACCCCAGACATGTGTGAGGAGGCTCAATATACGAACTTGTGGGATTCTAAGGATGCGCAACGCATCAAGGACAACCAAGTCTTCTGGGTGTTGTTTCAAAGTGGGCTCGTAGCAGTTATCAACTCCCGGTCGCGTCTGTCGCCATCCATCTATGATAAGTATAAAAGCATTGCTGCATTCCAGGTAACTATGCATAATGTCCAAATCTGAGGCTGCAAGGATCCTGCATGGGTTTCTCTCCCTATATGGCTGCCGATGAATAAATTGATCGTTTAATTGCGCAATGGCCTCCCCACTCAGGGAAGATCAGCTTCAAAACAGGTGTAAAGGGCACTCAAGGAACAAGCACTACGAAGGTTACCCCACCTATCATCACCAAAGAAACCGGAGGACTGAGAAAAAGCACAGGGAAGGGCGCTGAAGCCGCCTCGCAGAAAGGTTCGCAGCCTGGCAAGAGTACAAGGAAAGGCATGGAAGACGCAGTGAAGAGGGATGTGCTGTAGAATCTTCGTACCGAAGGGCAGGAGGTGGGGGGTGCTGACTCCCCTCGAGGAACAAAGGGAACGGGTGACCCTGCTAAGGGGCCACGGAAGAAGCAACGCTCCGAATGACTAGAATGTGACGAAGCGGTTACACTGACTGAAGGAGACCTTGAGCAAATTACAGATGCGGTTACTTTGGTGGCAGAAGAAAAATGGTTGGCTTTGGAAGAGCAGCAGAAAGCCACGGTCAACACACTTCAGGCCAAGCTCCGAGCTCTGTAGTTGAAGACGGACATGCTACAAACCAGTATGATTTAGGTATGAATGGATTCAGCAACTAGCAGCACAACACTTGTTACAACGGAAAGCCGCCTCTATTCCTAGCCTAGGATAGCCTTCACAATAAGTCCACCCGACTTGGGGGTGCAAGTCCAGGCCTGTGCAGAGGTCTAGCTGGATCTAGCCAGGTTTCCACATGAATCATTGCAAGTTCTCCACACCTCCTTGTTTGAATAAATTCAACACCAGGACCATCAATCGCACCAGCAACTCAGTGTCTCTGAGTAGAAAATTGAGGAAAAAAATGCTGAAGTTTCCCAGATACAGGCTGCATGTACCCTCACCACCGCGTAGAAAACAGAGCTGGAACACCTCATTAGTAGGCTCTACGCGGATGACTTCAAATATATTCTAGCTTCTGCCACCCCCTAGGCCAAGATTAAGGGGTTGGTCACAGCATTACAGGCCTCAAGGATCGAGATCCAAGCGGTCAAAACAAAGATGGAACAACAAATCGCAGAATTTCAAGGCTAAGTTTCAACCAGAGACACCAACGGAGGTATGAGCCTAGTGAGCTGCGTTGGTTATGGTGGCCATGAATGTGATTACAAGACAGATTGCTCAGGGTGCCCAATTACTGGACATAACTATGAAGTTATGGACCAAGGTATAGCGCGAACCGATCCTGTGTGAAATCAACCAAGACCTGTGACAGAAGGAAGAAGCATTCAAGCAGTTGGAAGCCACTATGCCTACTATGATTCCTGCTCAAATATTGGTATGATTGTGAACTATCCATGCCCTTTCGGATGATATCGACGAGCTCTGCCAGAAGAAGAAGACTCTCAGTGACTTCCTTAAGCCATGGGATGATGAAGCCCTTAAGCTCTCTTAGGATATTGATGTAGCTGTTAAACAACTAAACCAGACTCTGGAGAGCATCATAGTTGTGACCGAGGGACCAAATTCACAAAAATTGGTGGATATTGCTCAGAACTCTACTGCTCAGAGTGAAGGCATGCTACCCCCACGGGTTGAGGCGATCAAACTGCTACAGGCGTAGGTGGAGACCCCACCACCATAGTGTCTCGGTATGAGTCACAATATTGTGTTGGGGGACTGTTGAAACAAGGTCCCCTAAAAGCTACCAATTTTGTACAATTTTGTATATTTTTGGTCTTAATTAGTCTGACGCAGTGGTTTTGGGGTGGGTCAAAGCCCCGAATGCATTGTAATGGGTCAAGGGTAGACCAAGAGTCCACAAACCATGGTTTGCGGACCATTGGAAGTGTAGGCTAAGTCGATATAAATAGATGAAAATTTTGAGTCTAAAGGTAGGCAAGAATTAAGTCTGATGTTAATTGCGAATTGTTAGATCTGTGGTTGGGTCATTTGTGTAAGGACTCCTGCTGGCTATGTGCGCAGAGATCCTTAGTCCTACTGTGTGTGGACCCTACTGGCTATGTGCGTAGGCTGTGTTTGGATTGTACTGGGTTCTGATGTTAATATATAGGGATATAGTTAAAGCATCTCTGTATTATCGGATCTGATGTGTTATTGTTGATGCAAACCTTTGGGCTATGTTAGAAATAAGAATATAGTTGTGTTATATGTTATCTATTATGTTGTGAATCTGTCTATGTTATGGTATATCTGTAATATGTTAATGATGTGTTATGATGACTGCTGATATGCACGTGGATGCGAAGGTATTGACTAGATCTGTAGTTCTGTTATATTGTGGATTATACTGTTAATAAACCTGCGAATAGATATGTCTTGTGTGAACTCGATAGGCTACGAACGCAGATCTTCTTGACTTACCTACTCTCTCTTAGGGTGCGGAAACTTGGTTCCAGCACCCTCCCATACTGCTTCGGGTAAGACTTTGGCCTGCGCAAGCGGGTCACTGCTGAAAGGGCCAGTAGTATAGGGGTTTGTTAGCAAACCTTAACCTTTGGACCTAGGTCAGAACCCCTCGATCCAACAGATCATGATTGTTAATGCTATTGTTTATATGTATATATGTGTGTATGTATGTCATTGTTTGACAGGATCATGATTTTTTTATGCTAATGATTATATATATCTATGTATCTATGTCACTATATGACAAGGTTTTCAAGGATGATTCTTATGGAGGAATGATTTCTTATGTAGGTGAATGGCATGAAGAGGTTCTTGGTCTTATCAAGAATCAAGTGGGAAGAGTAAATCTGACAGATCCATGACTTCAGTATCATGTGGACATTAATTGATACTATATGCTTGTACTATGCCTATGTTTATGTTATGGACAAGAAATGTTGAAGGGTACATTATCAAAGTGAAGGTAGTGTGACCTGTGACATGTTAGGATAAGCATTAATAGTGGAAAGAAACTAGAGGAAAGGTTACTTGAGGGGTCAGTGTGCGGTCTATGGATGTACAGTTCTATTGTTGTGTATATGTTGTGCATTTTATATATTCAGAGATTGTACCTATGGTGATGTGTAATGTTGATTATGTAGTACTATGTACATATGATGTTGTATTCATGTTCTATATATGGTGTTGTGTATATATTGTATATACAGTGCTAGGTATAGATGGTGCTATTGGGCCAGAATTAAGGTATATTTTCACCCTATAATTACTTTGAATTATGGCACAATCTTAGGAATTCTTCCTCATTTTGACAATAAAGAAAGAAAAGATCTATGAAAATCAAAGAAATTGAGCTAACGACAAAAAGGAAAATTTCTATAACATAAATTTGACTTATTGTATCTCTGTATGTAGGAAGGTAGAGCAGCTGAACCAACGATGAATAGAAGACACTCGATAGACACGAATGTATGAGCCAGTAGAAGGCAAAGAAATGGATTCGAGCTAAAAGACTCAAAGGACAGCCACACAGAGCAGCTGTCGTTTGGAGAACACTATCTCATTACATGGAAATGCCTTTAAAAGGGCCAGGGACAAACTAGATAGGGAGTCGAATAGGAATTTTCCCTCTGTAATTAGTGCATCAAGACAGAGCTGTCATATTATATTCCTATATTATCTTTTGAAGTTTGATTTTTTGAACAATTATCTTTTGAGGTCTTCGTCGTGATAAAACTTCTAGTGGTCTACACCCAACCCCCGGGAGTTTCCTCGCTAAATTCTGTGTTGTGTGTTAGTTACAGAATCCATTCTCAATTATCTGATGCGGTTGTAAAATAATTTTCTACTAAAAAAATTCACAGTTTTTCTTCCTCGAGAATAGTTTAGCATTTGTACTTCTTGATTCAGAATAATCACATTTTGTATCTTCTGGTTTGTATAATAATGCTTCATAGCTGTTAGACATTTCCATTTCCTTCCAACACCTTTATAATTGATTTACAAATCGTAGGATAATTATCGATCAATGATTACCTGTCTTTATGAATTAAATTGTCCTTTCAACACAGTGAGGCATCCAATTGTTGATTAATGTTAATTAATCAATTTACAAAGAGAATTCCATTGCAAAATTATATAAGTAATTGTTGTTTCTTTCATTTAGATTGTTTTCATTAATATTTCTTTCAGTTAGATTGCTTTCATTTCGATTTATGTTCAATGCATTGAGAATGTTGTTCAATTCATCAAGATTTCTGTTCAAATTATCATTATGCTGCTCAACCATAGGTTTCTCTCTTCTAAGCTAGACCGAATAATTAGACATAATCTATCAAACCATCCATTTAAGTAGATTGAGTTCAAAAGATTAGATAATCCTTTCTCATAAACGACATAGAATAACTATTAGTTGATCTCACTTTCATACATTGTGCTGACACTCTTGAAATAAGAAGACTTACCTCAGGCTGACAATTAAATGAGAAGCACTAAGGTTGCCTACAATAAGCCACCTCTGTGAAACCACCATTTTTGGTGTCGTTGCCAAGGAGATTGTTAGAGTGATATCCTTTATTCACCTTTCTCCATTGTTGTGAAGAATTGGGTATTAAAAACGAAAGGTAAGAACCTGCGTGTCGGCAAGAAAAATGCTTTCTCTAGCCCGCTTCTTAGCAAAATTGTTCGAATACTAGTAGAATAGGTGCTCTTGTTTTATGACTAGGAAGAAAAAGATAGAAACAATCCAAAATAACTCTAAAAAATCCTCACAATCCCAAGGACCAGTGACCCTTGGAAGGACAACATATATAAATGAAATAATCAATAAAGCTGAATCTCAGGCATCCATAGGACCTAGAATTATTTCCATTCAAAGTCCTATCATGCTCCCTCAAGCCACAATCTCAGCATCTGTAGCCCATGCCGAGATTCATGGTGAAACAAAAGGATTTGAGAAAAACCTTCAAACTGCTGATCATATAGAAACTGACCCTTCGAGAGAGGGAGGTTCTTGAAATTTACAACAAGGGGAAGGAGAAACTAGCGACATAATTCAAATAGAAGCTCTAGAACCTAAATCACCGGAAAGAGTGGTCAAGACAGAAGTACTCAGGATCCTAGATTAGGGAAGCACTGTAAAGCCTCCACTGCATTCGCCTCCTAATACCCCCCGGATCACTCCTCTAGAACAAGAAATCCCTAAATATTTCTGGAACCTCTTCAATCAAATGGCAAATAATCAAAATTAGAATCCGAGGTAGACATCAACATTGGAATACCCCATTGTTGATCATGCTACAAACGCCCCTATGAAAGCCATTCCCTTGCACAACATTCCTACCTTCCATGGTTTGACTACGGAAAATCCTGATGCATTCCTATTTGAATTTGATGTCTTATGTAGGGGATATGACTACACCACTAATCCTCAGAAGCTGAAACTATTTTCCTCTACCTTAAAAGAAACAACACTACGCTGGTTCATGGGACTAGGTGGGGGAACCATCAATAATTGGGACAAAATGAATAACATTTTCCTCAACAAATATCAAGACTATTGCCGAACCTGAGACCTAAAAGATGAAATCTTCAATATGTTTGCAAAAGACAATGACACATTAGAGGAGTATGTGGAAATATTTCAATACAATTTACAAAGGTCCTCGTATACCACCCTATCCAAGGATGTTTTAAAAGCCACGATGATTAAAGGAATGAAGGAAGAATGGGTTGAAATGCTTAACATAATGGGGAAAGGGGATATTTACCAAGAATAATATGACGAGATTATTTCCCTCTGTATTAGATGCTCTCGGGGTAGTGCGTGCAATAGGCCAATTGGGCGAGATTATATAAAAAAAGATCTTAATCAGTTCAATGGCAATGTAACCAAAGCAGAATTTGGAAATCTGTTAGAAAATTTCAAAACTGACATCTTGGATACCTTGACAACACAACTTGACGTTTTACAAGACAAGCAGAAAAAAGCAATAACAGAACAAAACCTGGCCATATTTTTCCCCCGATGTTAGAAGAAGCCACAGCCAAAGAGAATTCCCTTTATACATGGTTCAAACTTGTGATATCTACACTAAGGAACATACCACGGACCAATGTCCTTCACTTCCCGGGCTGAAATTAGTTTACAAGGAAGCAGATGAAGAAACAGAACTAGTCTACCTAATGAATCAACATCGATAATGGCAGGCATGACCAGGTATGCCACAAGACCTACCTCAGTTCTTTTCAAATCTGCAGTTTAACCAGAAAAACCCTAGAACAGCTTGGCAGAATCAAAACCCTTTTTCTACTTGGCCAAACCAGTCATTTTATATACCACCCTGGCCTACACAACCAGCATCAGGGAACAATTGGCCAAGCTTTCCTTGTTCTCCCCCTTATTGGAAAAATGTTCCATATCAAGCTGAGTGGCCAAACTTCTCCTCAAAAAACTAATTGGAATTGGCAGCGACCCCTAGGAATGACCAACCTATCAATGGGGGTGGGAACTCAAAATCAACCTACGCTGCCAGCTCCATACCCAGTTCAGCATAACCCACAGCCTGTCATACGCCCCCAATTACCAACCCAACCCAATATTAATCCCAACAACAGTTCAGTTCAATTAATCCGGATCATAGAAAACCCAGATTCCAGCACTGAACAAAAATGGTGCAATGAACTAAGGTTGAGATCAAGATGTACTATATTACCTATAGAAGCCACAACTCCACCTCAGTCTCGAATCAAAACCTCAACTAAACCTAGCCAAGAAAATATAACAGAGAATGAGGTAGGAAAAGATAAAGAAACCATTGACCAATAGGGACCTGAAGAACTTAGGATGTCTCCACCCCCATTCCCTGAAAGGCTAACTCTGCCCAAACTGACAATATCTCCAGACTTTGACATCTTGGGGGAATTGAGAAACCTCTTTATCAAAATTCCTCTCCTCCAAGCCATCCAAGACATTCCCATCTATGGAAAGACAATTAAAGAACTATGTGGAAAAAAAAAAAGTAAACAAAACAAAGACTGCACCCACCGTTCATGTGGTAGGGGTGCTATCTGATTTGTTACTGGGTAAGGAACCACCTATGAAATATGAAGACCCAGGAAATCCCATTGTGACTATGAAAATCTCGTGTCTCTCATTTCCAAAAAAATTGGTTGATTTAGGGGCAGCCACTAACATCCTAACTACAGGGGCCTGTGAAATAATGGGCATATCAGCTTTAGAACCTATGACTACATTGCTAGAGCTTGCTGACAGGTCTGTTATCAGACCGGAAGGAATAGTGCAGGACATCCTAGTCTCTGTGGACTCATGGGAATACCTTGTTGATTTTTTAGTTATTAATCCAAATAATAGGATGGATGGGCATCCATTGATTCTTGGGCGAACTTGGTTGGCCACAACCAATGCTTACATAGGTTGCCAAATGGGCAACATGACTATTACTAGAGGGGATTCTATAAAAAATATCATTATTTATCTGCCTACCAAACCAAGATTACCCACAATAAAAATTCACAAGCACCCATGTACATACTGGGAGAAAAACATTTGTCCACCCTTGACACTAGTAGAAGCCCTTGAATTTAAGGATCAAACTGAAGACGACATAATCAATAATTTTATGAATTAGCCACCCACATTTGGAAATTTAAAATGTCAAATGTTGAAAACAGTCCTTGAAGACAAAGCTCAAAAGGATCCTGTGACAGACGTTAAGGATCAACATATTCCCTCAACCGCTGTATGTAACAACATACCTATTGAAATTGAGCCAGGGAAGATTCTGAACATTAATGGAAATTTGGATGATGACCAAAAACAAAAGCTCATAAAAGTCCTTTGGAAGTATCAAGGGGCATTTTATTGGGATTACCCAAACATGAAGGGTTTAGACCCTCAACTATGCACCCATCACATTTATACTGATAAAGAAATCCGTCCCATTAGGCAACCCCAGTGACAGCTAAACCCACACTTAAAAGAGATTGTAAAAGAGGAACTGCAAAAGCTATTAGATGTGAACTTCATTTATCCTATTTCAGACAACAAATGGGTCTCCCGTCTGGTAGTCATCCCTAAAAATAATGGGAAATGGATAATATGCGTAGATTACAGAGAATTGAATAAAGCAATGCACAAAGAGCACTTCCCCCTTCCCTTCATAGATCAGGTCCTGGACACATTGGAAGCGAAACAATTTTTTTCCTTCCTTGACGGGTTCAGTGGTTACAATCAAATCCAAATAGCTCCCAAAGATCAAGATAAGACAACCTTCACCTGCCCATGGGGTACTTTTTATTATAGAGTTTTACTGTTTGGGTTATGCAATGCTCCAGCCACATTTCAGAGGGCCATAATCAACATTTTCTCTGACTTAATAAATGAGGGGCTGGAAATCTATATGGATGAGTTCACACCATATGGAGAGGACTTTGATCAAGCTCTAGAAACTCTAGAAAAGGTGTTAGAATGATGTATTGCTACTAGGTTATGTATAAGCAATGAAAAATGTCACATGATGATGACTGAGGTGGTGATCCTAGGTCATTACATTTCTACAGCTGGAAAACAGGTAGATCCCGCTAAGATAGAAGTAATTCTTCTATTAGCCACACCTTGTACATAGACAGAGGTACAAATTTTTCTGGGGTATGTAGGATATTATCGCAGATTTATAAATAATTTCTCACAAATAGCCGCACCTTTGTATGCATTAACTGGAAATGTTGAATTCCATTGGACTGACAAATGTGACACCACTTTTGAAGATTTGAAGAAACTGGTCTTGATAGCACTGATTCTACGAGGAAATAACTGGAAACTACCTTTTCACATCTCTTCAGATGCATCCAATACAGCAATAGGAGTAGTCCTTGGCCAAGAAGAAGACATAAAACCTTATTCCATTTACTATATCAGCAAAAACCTCACTCCTACCGAATTAAATTATACCATGACCAAAAAGGAGTTCCTAGCTGTCACTTATGCTATTAATAAATTTAGGCACTATATAATTGGTTATCAAGTATTCTTGTATATTGATCACTCTGCCATTAGATATTTAGCCAATAAACCAATCACGAATGGGAGAGTAACTCGTTGGTTTCTGTTATTTCAGGAATTCGATATAACAATCAAATATTGTCCAGGAAAATAAAACGTAGTCACTGACTTCCTGTCCAGGGTTCCAAAGTCAGATGACACCCTAGAATTTGATGATCAGTTCCTTGATGAAGATCTATTTTCTATAGCAGTAAAAACACCATGGTATGCAGACGTGGCAAATTACCTAGCAATAGGGAAGCTGCCCAGACACTTAACATCAAGAGAACGGAAATTGATTGTACAATGCAGTGCAATATTCTCTTGGATCGGTGGATACCTCTTCCATACAGGGGCCAACATGAACATACACATATGCATAAGAGAAGACGAAATCTATGACATCTTACGAGCCTGTCACGATGAACCTTGTGGCGACCAGTTCGTAGAACACAAAACAAGGCATAAGGTGTTACAATTAGGTTATTATTGGCCTATGATTTTCAAAGATGCAAAAAAATATGTCCAGGCCTGTGATAGCTGCCAGAGAAGGGGCCGCCTAGGCCAAGCTAATGAAATGCTGCTACAACCACAATTGAAGGTAGAACCATTTTAATGATGGGTGTTAGACTTCATCAGACCATTCAACCCACCATCAAATGAGAAAGTCTACATGTTGGTTGCCACAGATTATGTAACCAAATGTGTAGAAGTAGTTTCCTTGTCAAGAGCCATGGAAGAATTGGTGATTAATTTTCTTTTCGAGATATTCGTGTGATACGATTTGCCACGAGAAGTGATAACCAATGGAGGGGCACAATTCATAGGTAATAAAATTACAGCCACCCTAAGAAATCACCATATCATCGATAGAGTTACATCTCCTTACCACCCGCAGGCAAATGGGAAAGTCAAAAGCACCAACAAAGTCCTAGAGGCAATCCTTACCAAAATGGTAGAAACACATCACTGGGACTGGGCCACTAGACTACCCGAAGCCTTATGGGCTTATCATACAACCTGGTGAAACAACACTGGATATTCACCATATCAGCTAGTATTTGGGAGAGAACCTATCTTCCTTATTGAATTCGAAATCAAAACTCTAAAAACATCTCAGGAAGTAGGGTTGGACTTAACGGAAGCCCAAGCTAGAAGACTCCAACAAATAAATGAACTAGACAAAATACGACTGCTAGTCCTGAAATGCACAACGATCATCCAACAACAGTGAAGAAGGTATTTCAACCTTATCAAGAAGAAGGTATTTCAAAAAGGAGATTGGGCACTCCTTTATGACTCCATATTCCAAGACTTTCCAGGTAAATTACAAACAAGGTGGCTCGGTCCATATGAGATTCAAGAAGTACATAACAATGACACACTTACCTTGACCACCATAGATGGGTTTGGTTCAACATTTAGAGTTAATGGGAACATAGTACGCGTCTATTGCAAACCTCTCACAAAAGAATATTTTTTCCAACAGGTATGAAACGATCCCACCATCCAAGTTGTGGCACAAAGGGGTGATAGCCCCACAAACTCAAGTATATGAAGAGTTTGCTACCATCAATTGTAAATAATGTATATAGGTTGTTTACTTTGTTGTACATTCTTCATACTCGCAATTTTTCTCCTCTCATCTTCTTGAGAGTTGTGTTTTTTCTATCTTGATGTTCAATACCTAAACGACTGTTGTTCAATCTAATTGAATAGTTGTTGCTCAAACAGATTAAATAGCCGTATGTTTGCATTTTATTTATTTTTCACTATTCAATCTTCGAATGGCTGTTGTTCAATCCCATTGAACAACTTTTGTTCAATCAGATTAAATGATCGTGAATTGCGTTTCTCACTGTTCAATTCTCGAACGACTGCTGTTCAATTGTCGAATGACTGTTGTTCAACTTGATTGAACAACCGCGTTTTTTTATTTTTTTATTTTTCTCTTTCTTGTTGTTCAATTCTCGAATGGACACTTTTCAATTGTTGAATGACTGTTGTTCAACCAGATTGAACAGCCTTGTTTTTTCATTTTTATTCTTTCTTGCTGTTCAATTCTCGAACAGATGTTGTTCAATTGTTGAATGGTTGCTGTTCAACCGGATTGAACAACCGTGTTTTGGTGTTTTTATTTATTTTTTTGTTCAATCCTTGAATGACTGTTTTTCAATTGTCGAACAGCTGCTGTTCAACTGGATTGAACAACCGTGTTTTTGCATTTTCTATTTTTCTCTTTCTCATTGTTCAATTCTCGAACGACCACTATTCAATTGTGGAACGACTGCTGTTCAACCGGATTGAACAACTGTGTTTTTACATTTTTATTCTTTCTCGCTATTCAATTTTTGAACGACTGTTGTTCAATTGTCGAACGACTACTGTTCAATCGGATTGAACAACCATGTTTTGGAATTTTTATTTTTTCGCTGTTCAATCCTTGAACGGATGATGTTCAATTGTCGAATGGTTGTTGTTCGACCGGATTAAACAACCAAGTTTTTCATTTTTCTCCCTGCCGTTCAAAATTTCCAAACAACTGCTGCTCAATTCAATTGAACAGCTGATGTTCAAATTGAATAAAATTGTTGTTACATCCTATTTATCCAGCACCCCTTCCCTAATATACAACCGAGCTATAAAGGCATCTCTAAGTAGAGAATGGACATTGACGAAAGAAAGGGAAACATTAAAATTACCAATATGATGATTCTTTGGCACTATAATCCTTAAACAGGGAGCTTACATTGTACATATATTAAATGAAAGGCTAAGTCCTCCCCAGTTCAAATATGTTATCATACAATACATGACGTTATGATGGTATATCTTTTTTCACTATTCGAGTAATATTTTTTTCTAATATGAAGAAATGGGAATAAGGGGTATTAATTGTATTGGCATTATTTCACTTTTCTCACCATCCCTAAATCTCAAGCAGCTAATGAGCCTTCCTCCATGTATAAATAAGCAACCATATGCATTCATGCAAATTTTTAAAAGAGGATAGGGGGTCTCATCACGAGCCAACCTACCATGATCATAAGGATATAACAAGTTACATGCCCACAATGGCAACCACACCAGGGTAATGATCTTCCCATCTGCTTGAAGGACAGGAGGTCTCATCACGAGCCGGCTTGATCACTCTATTACAATCCTAGTGAATGGCACTGTGACTATCTAGCTATCACACCAGCACAGTGACCTCCTTATAAATCAAAATGCTATGATTCAAAAAGAAGTATTGTGCTTACATGAAAATTTTTAAGAGAGGATAGGGGGTCTCATCACGAGCCAGCCTACCACGTTCATAAGAGCTTAGAAGGTGACATGCCCATAATGGCCACCACACCAGGGTAATGACCTTCTTATCTATTTGAAGGATAGGAGGTCTCATCACGAGCCGGCCTGATCACCTTGCTACAACTCTGGTGAGTGGCACTATGGTTATCTGGCTATCATACCAGCATAGTGATCTCTCCACAAAATTGGCAGAATAACTATTTTTACATAAGGATTCTGGCTCATTCTTTTGGGTTAAAATAGCAACCTTTTCAAGACTGTGAACGCCTGATGGCAGCAGTGGCTCTGCTTATGGTATGAAAGTATGTTTCATCAAATAACTAATTGCTTTTATATATAATTTATCTCCCATTCTTCTTCCATAAGCTATTACTTGAATTAGTGATAATTATAATCTACCACATGAATACCTAACAGAGATATGCTTACATATTTGGACCCCGGGATGACAGCACCAATCATCACCTAGCTTAGTCTTGCTTTTGTCATAATATCGCAATAATAGTTAGACTATTCCCTCTCCCTTTCTGGTCACTTCCACACAAGATGAAATTATGGAAAAAATTCCAAATCTGACCTTTACACTGTGTATGCTAGTAATTACTCACCCCCCTGAAGCTTGAAATCCACGACCTTCTCCTTCACATACATGTCATTATTACCAAATCATGACATTCCCCTATTCACATTCATGATTGGTCAAATCCCTTTTGTACTTGAGGATGTAGGTGCCCTTTTTTCGATGGAGACAGTGTAATTAGTTTTAAATTGGCAAGCATGTGAAATTTTTTCACAAATCCTGTTAGATACAGTGATAAGACAAGAGGAATACTGCAATTAAGGCATGAAGTTACCAACGTAGAACCACAATTTCTCTTTCGCCTACATACAACATTCAGTCGAAACAACAGAGCCGAGAGAGAATACAAGAATAAGAAGAGACCCAGGAAAGCACACCAACTATGGGAGGAAATTCCCTTCGAAACAAGCCTGTAAACTTCCCAATTTCAGATATAGCTAGCACCATCCTCCAGCAAGCCGGCTGGCTGAAATACGTACACTGATTATAGGGATTTGATATGGAAATTACAATTGATTTTCTGAAAAATCTGCAAGAAGGCTAGACCATAATCAAGGGTCAAATTATACCAGCCACAGAGGAAATTATTGCTGGAGTCTCTGGAATATCAGCAGAAGGAGAAAGATGGACAGAGAGACATCTCCTCCTACGAGAGGTAGTAGCAGCATATCAGGATCTGGAGGAGCCGTTGGAGCGAAAAGGGAAAGGGATTAATCCTACCTCTCTACACCAACCATGGCAGGAACTGACGTCATTCATCCAAAGGCTCATTACATGTGATGGACGTCAGGACATGGTAAAACCTCTCCAGCTTAAACTCTTAGTTGTACTTAAGAAAAATATTTCAGTTAATTTTCCTGTTTTCTTAAATTCCATATTGCATGATATTTTTGTTCGATTAAGAAGAGCCAAAAATCTCCAAGCAGTAATCAATCACCACAGGTTAATTAAATTAGTCATCATACATGAGTTAGATAAGTAGCAGATAGCCTGGGACAATTTTGTTAACCCTGCAGCACAGGAACCTGAAATAAACCCTGGTGAAACCAAAATTGAGCTTCCTAGGGTGAACATACCAAGAAGAAAAAGGACTCGAACTACAACCTCAGAGCCAAGTAGGAAAAAATGGTCCAAAAAATTGCAAGGAACCTTGGACCTCATAGAAGAGGCAGGGCCATCCCACCCTCAAAACGCACCCTTACAATACTTCAAGGAAGAAATGGCTCAAGTCTTAGAACAATTGAGGACATACTACGAATCTAGAAGCCCATCGGGTGCAGAACAACAAGAGGAACCCATAGATAAGTCTGCCACCTCCAACAGTTCCGATCACACTGAAGTCCTACCTGACCAAGAGGAACTACAGGATGACGGGGCTCTGTCCCCTCTTGGGAATTATAAGGTGAATAGTGAAGGGCAGGTGGAGGAGAGAATAGAATTAGAAAATCAGTGAGGTGACACTATCCCTGTGGAGCATAACATAAGCATATAAATAGTCCTTTTGACACCATGAGGTAGCACTACCCCACCCAGTCGGGACCCTCATGCAGAAGTAAACTCTGAAGATAAAATAAGAAACACCATCACAGGCAACCTTGAGGTTGGAAACACCATCCCTGAAAATGGGAATACTACTCCTCCACCACCTGCTGAAATTATGTTAGGTGAGGATTCAGCCGAAAAGAAAATTAAGAAACTGAGTAGGGCCTGCAGAAGATTAAAGAAAATGGTGAAATATCTGAGGAAACAACTGAAGGAGGAGAGAAGGGCGCGAAAGCCAAAGAAAGAAACCACCATCGCAGGGACTCAAACAAAATTAGCTGCCAACTTAATAAACACTATTGAAGCCGAGATACAAACTAACTTCGCTCACATCATTGAGGCTGAGGTAAAAACTGACTTGATAGCCACTACAAATGCTAAGGTACAGACCAATTTAATCGATACAACTGAAACTGTGATGTAGACCGACCAAGCAGGTACTACTGAGGTCAAAATTCAGATAGAACTAGCAAATGCCATTGAAGCTTCTACACAAACTGAGCAGAAATATACAGAAGAAAAGCAGACCCAAACAAAGGAAGCCCTTAACTATACCCCCTTGGTAGAGAAAGTTGTTTATCATAAATTACAAAATGAACTGGTGCAAACACAACATGAGCTAGCACAATGTAGGAAGGAGGTGGTGCCAGCGCAAGAATACCAAGCACTTCTAAAGAAATTTACAGACCTCTCCTCTACAGAAGACGAAAAATTTTCCCATCTCTGAGAAGAATAGGCAAAGCTAAAAAGGGCACAAGATTAGGTGGATCAAGCCAAGCAACAAATCACCACGATTTTTTCTTTGTATAATGATGCATTATCATGCAGGGCACCAACCACCAACTATGCCCTGTTCTTAACAGAATAATATTTACTACTGAAAGTCAAAGCCATAAGGGCCGGAAAGTCTAGAAATTTTAGGACTATAGAATATTTTTCCCACTACTTTAATAATCAAGATGAACAAGTCCAACGCCTTCTATGTGAACTCTACATGCACAATTTATTTTTAGAAGAGGACACAAACAAAAATCCTAGTCCCTTTATAGGAGATGTCCAGCTCCAAACCTTCCTCTCATTTTCCAAGAACTAGATTAAGTGGGCCAAGGCCTATAACATCTTCCAAAAGAGAGAGCATGGCCTAGACTTGTGGGTTAGAGGGGAACATATAAAACCCCATGCAACTGTTCATCTAGCACAAGAACTTCATCTGAAGGCAGGGTGTAAAAACGAGACTCGGGCCCATCCATAAGGACATCAGAGAAAATGGATAAGAATATTTTGAAGACATTCGAGAAGCCGCCTTGGCAGAAGCTAAGCAAATATGGATGGCCTCCACAAACAGCGTAAAGAATAGGGAACCATTTGGCTACAGGAATTTCAAGGCTGCTACCTCCATATTCCTCTCATATAGTAACCTGGTCTTTAGCATGGGGCCTGCATGGCTAGGATGTAGGTATAGAAGTCCTCTCCTCTGGTATCCTACTGAGGACTATAATCATAATTATGAGTTACCAGAAGGGAACGCAAGCTCTGCCTTTGCAATAATGAGACAAAAATAGGGTTTCAGAGCATACAAGGAGAAGGTCTACCTCGCCTACTCTCTAACACAGTTGCATCTCAAACATCTATTTGCATGAGGACATGCAATTAGGTACGTAGGGGAGTGTATGTTGGGCCAAAATTAAGGTATGTTTTCACCCTATAATTACTTTGAATTATGGCATAATCTTAGGAATTCTTCCTCATTTTGACAATAAATAAAGAAAATATTTATGAAAATCAGATAAATTGAGCTAACGAAAAAAAGGAACGTTTCTATAACAGAAATTCGACTTATTGTATCTCTGTATGTAGGAAGGAAGAGCAACTGAACCAACGACAAATGGAAGACACCCGACAGACACAAATGCATGAGCTAGCAGAAGGCAAAGAGACGGATTTGAGCTCGAAGACTCAAACTACAGCCACACGCAGTGGATGTCATTTGGAGAACACTATCTCGTTACATGGAAATGCCTTTAAAAAGGCCAGGGATGAACTAGATAGGGAGTTGAATAGGAATTTTCCCTCTGTAATCAGCGCATCAAGATAGAGTTGTCATATTGTATTCCTATATTATCTTTTGAAGTTTGATGTTTTGAACAATTACCTTTTGAGGTCTTCATCGCGATAAAACTTCTAGTGGTCTGGGCCTAACCCCTAGGAGTTTCCTTGCCAAATTCTGTGTTGTGCGTTAGTTACAAAATCCATTTCAATTATCTGATGCGGTTGTAAAATATTTTTCTACTCAATAAATTCATAGTTTTTCTTCCTTTAGAATAGTTTAGCATTTGTACTTCTTGATTCAGAATAATCACATTTTGTATCTTCTGGTTTGTATAATAATGCTTCATAGCTGTTAGACATTTCCATTTCCTTCCAACACCTTTGCAATTGATTTACAAATCGTAGGATAATTACTGATCAATGATTACCTATCTTTATGAATTAAATCATCCTTTCAACACAGTGAGGCATCCAATTATTGATTAATGTTAATTAGTTAGTTTACAAAGAGAATTCCATTGCAAAATTATATAAGTAATTGTTGTTGCTTTCATTTAGATTGTTTTCATTAAGATTTCTTTCATTTCGATTGTTGTTCAATACATTGAGAATGCTATTCAATCCATTTTTGTTCAATTCACCAAGATTTCTATTCAAATTATCATTATGCTACTCAATCATAGGTTTCTCTCTTCTAAGCTAGGCTAAATAATGAGTCATAATCTATCAAACCATTCCCTTTAAGTAGATTGAGTTCAAAATATTAGATAATCCTTTCTCATAAATAGCATAGAATAACTATTAGTTGATCTCACTTGCATATATTGTGATGACACCCTTGAAATAAGAAGACTTACCTTGGGTTGACAATTAAATGAGGAGCACTAAGGTTTTCTACAAAAAGCCACCTCTGTGAAACCAACAGGTGCTACGTACATGTTGGATATACGGTGTTGTGTACATATCGTATTGTGTGCATGTTGGATATGTGGTGTTGTGTTCATGTTGGATATATGGTGTTGTGTACTTATGGTGGTATGTACATGTTAGATATGCAGTGCTATGTAAATATGGTGTTTTGTGTGTGACATACATATGGTGCTATGTACAAGTGGTGTTGTGTGCATGTGGTTCTATGTACATGTTGTACATGTGGTGTCGTGTACATTTTGTACATGTGGTTTTGTGTAAAAGTGGTGTCGTGTACATGTCGTGCATGTGGTGTTGTGTACATGTGGTATTGTGTACACATTGTACAGGTGGTGCAGTGTACATTTGGCGTTGTGTACACGTTGTGCAAATGGTGCCATGTACACGTGATTTTGTGCACATGTTGTGCATGTAGTGTCGTGTACAAGTGGTATTGTGTACATGTTTTTCATATGGTATTGGTATACATGTGGTATTATGTGCATGTCGTACATGTTTTTTTATAGGCATGTGGTACTATGTATGTGCATGGTGTAGTCGTCATATCGTGAAATATGTATTCGTTGTGCTGTACTCTATATATGTATATGTATTGGGTTTTATTGTACATCAAGTGTAGGTGTATGTGTTGTATGTTGGTGTAGGCATATATATTGTATTTTATCATACACTAGGTGTAGATGTATATGTTGTATGTTGGTGTATGTGTTGTGTTACCGAGTGTAGGTGTATGTGCTATTTTGTGTTCCAAATGTGGGTGTATGCATTGTGTGGTGTTGTACACCTTGTGTGGATGTACATGTTGTGATGTACATTGTGTGTATGTGTACGTGAGTAAAGAGAAGCAAGAGAATTGGGTGTTTTCTAGGTATGGAAACTGAATTGGTCTATATACAGAAAGAGAAAAGGCAGAAGTACAAACTGATGAAGGATAAGTATCGATATTTTTTTTCAGTCTTGTTATGAGTGTGATCTGTGATTCCAAATTATGATGGTTACATGTGATTTATGATTATGTTTTATGGTGATTTCATGCGATTCATGATTTTAATTTATGATGGTTGTGTTTTGAGCTAACTGGATGTGATATGTTTATACATGATGATTTGATTAAATAGTTGGTTTGACATGTTGTGATAGGAAGTGAAAAAAATTGCAAGTGTACCTTATGTATGAGATACCAATGACGTAATATGTGGATTTATTTCAATTTGTTTTGAATGTAATGGTAGTTATGTGCTTGGTATAGGAAGCATAGAAATTCCCGATTGGGTGGTTGAAACTGACTGCAAGAGCTAGCAGCATCAGCAAAAGGAATTGGCACATGCAGTAGTATGTTGGTAAAGAATTCAGAAGAAGGGAAATTTTGGGACGCTGGTACTCAATAGTGTCCATTGATTTCCATGGGCATGATATGATTGGTATGATGGTTTTGAGGCAGGTATATGCGTTGGTTTTTGGATCTTCTGATGTGATGACATCTTTCCAGGGGATGGATAATGGACTGCCTCGGATGGGGGTGCCAACGAAACTTGGAAGGTGTGTGAATGCATGAAAGGGGATTACTGGATTGCCCGAGGGACTGTATATAAGAGAAGGGAAGGCTGGGGATGGATTTTTTTTTTGTCATTATCATTTCCAGATGGAATCAGATGCACATTAGGAGTGTACCCTGGAATAATGAGTTGGTAACTTTCACTGAGAGGACAAGTGACACTGGATTGTAGCGTTGTACATTGGATGCAACTTTGAATTTGATAGTGGATTATGGACTTCCTAGAAAGGAGGTGAATCATGATATTACTTTGAGGTTGTAGGTGTGAACCTTTGGATTCTTTTGTTGCTGATATGGGCATCATATCCTTTTATTTGTTGGTTGAGAAAATGTGCATATGTGTATATTATTATAAATAATGTATCGAGTCAGTTTATAAAGCTCCACAGACAGTATGGTTATTTGATGGTTAAATAAAATGTGGTTGTGATTGTAAATACTGTAATGAGCTATGTTATAAAGCTCCAGTAAACAATATGTTTGTCATGTTTTAGCAGATGGTCATTGTAAATACTGCAACGAGTTGTGTTATAAATATCCATGGGAAATATGTTTTGTTTTTCAACAGTCTTGTTGGTTGTAGGTGTCATTGAATGCTAAGGACGGTGTTGCCTCAAGTGGGAGGGTTCTGTAACAACCCTGATAAAAACTTCATGTAAAAATATATATAATACCACAGTGATGGGACACGTATTACAAGTTGAATGGTGGGCAAGACATCCTAGTGGGTGTTCATTTGGTTTATTATGGCTAGGGAAATTTTCAAAGGCAATGGAAAAGGCTTTGGAAAGGCATCAGGAATTAAATGGAATTTTATTTATGAAAATAATGGAAATTAGGAGAAAAGGGAGATGAGAGCTCACAAGTTGCATGTGATGAGGAAAATGAAGGAAAATAATGTAAAATGAATAAAATAGAGGCCTAATTAATAAAAATGCTTTTGAGGATCAGTTGGAAAGGTTTTTATCACACTTATGGCTCTCATTATATTATCTCTCTCTCCCTCTCTCTCTCTCTCACACACACACACATACCCTTGGATACTTAGATTATTCTTGGAGCGCTCTTGGAGAGTGTGGAATTTTTGGAGATTTGGATCAAGAAAGGAAAGGAGCAAGAAAGTGCAAGAGGACATTGGGATGAACATCTACCACATGTTCTGAGTGCAGGTACAGAGTTGCATGTGTATTTTCTTCACTAGTTTTGGAATGCATGGTATTTCATGTGTTTTCTTGATTATGATTTGTCAATGGCATGGAGGATTTCTTGGATTGATAGTAGCTTTTCCTAGCCTTTCCATTTCTTGGATAGCCATGGTGATTGTGGGTTTATATCCATTTATTTTTTTTATGATTGGTTCTCATGTTTTTCCCTTAGCTTGGTTTTAGTTATTAGTTCTTGGAAACCTTGGTTGGAAAAATTCTTTGGAAGCCCTGTAACAACTTAAGTTGAGTTATTATTACTGTAGACTTGGTAGGATAAATGCTCTGGAGCCCGAAAAACAACTATGGGTTGAGTTACTAGTCCTGAAATCCTTGGTTGGACAAACGCTCTGGAAGCCCTAGATGGGTTGAGTTACTAGTCCTGGAAGCCCTTGTTGGAAAAATAATCGGAAAGCCTTGTAACAATTGGGGTCGAGATTATTCATGGAGCCCTAGTTGGAAAAACGCTCTGGAGCTTGGTAGAAGTCGTGGGTTGAGATACTAGTCTAGGAAGCCAGGTTGGAGGAAATGCTTTGGAGCCCTGGAAGGCTTGGGAAGAGACCGATCTGGTTATGGTTAGTGATGTTTGACCATGAGGTGGAATCACTGGTTGAGGTTTGAGGCAGGTTGGCCTCTGGAGCCCTAGTTTGGTTTTGATTGATGTGTTTGATAAAGTCCCACATTCATGATTGGAATATGGCACGTGGGTGACTGACTGAAGTGATATTTGGCTCAACCATGTCTATGGTCGAGTGGAATGTGGAAGTCTCATCCTGGGTTGGTTTTTACATTCATTAATGAAATTTCCATTGCCTTGGTATCTAATGTGTATATGCATTGGTTTTTATATGGATTCTATTACTTATGTATCCATCGTATTTTTTTTGGTATTATGTTGGTTATAAGCAAGTATTGTGACAGTGATGAGGTATGGCTCTCTCCATGTTTTTACTTGTAAATGAATGCACAATGTATCTATGGTCTAATAGATGGTACTGCAACTAATGTTGTGAGGAAGCGATGCTTCTTAGCGATTCTTAGAGAAGTATGAGGCCCCTATGCTTAAATATGTTGTTTACACATGAAGATTCAATGTTTGTGACATGTTTGAAAAAAATCCTATTGTGGATAGGAGGGGTCCAAATGAGTTCTGGTTGATGTGATTGATTTTGTGTCATTTTTCTAATGTTATTTATCATCCCTTACATTTTTGTGAAGTTTTGGGAATTTACCGGGGCTCTCAGCCTAAAAAGGTGGCTAAAATCGCGGATTTGCAGGCACAGAATTAGGCATTTGGGGCACTAGCCACAAAAATATAATGTTGTGCCTGGGGCTATAGCCTCCTGGCCGCAGACATGCAGTCTTATGTCTACGGATATGACTCAAAAGGGTCAAAATGTTAGTGTGACCCAAGGGTAAGAGGCCAGAAGGGCTGGGTCTCCTCCTAGGGGTGTGCTTGATATTGTACAATGTATTTTTGATGTGTTTCTATTGGTTCCACTTCAATAAGGTCACCCAGGAGGTTTAATCTCATTTTAGTAGCCTCTCGTCACATGTTTACCCCGGTTGGCTGATTACTTGGGTAGATGTGGGAGGAGGGTGGTGTTTAGTCAATTTAGTGTCCTAAATTGCTAACATAAATTATCGACCAGGGTTAGTAAACTGATGAAGTGTGATGCACTATATGTGCCTAAGTATCCATTTTTTTTACTTCGTTGTTTTTAGTGTTTTATTGATGTTTTGGGGTTTTTATGTTTGATGCTTAGTATGCTACTCTATGCTAAAAAGATGAAGTTAGATCTATGTCAAAATGGAGAAAAGGAAATGTTAATAAATGAATTAAAACAGAGTTTATTTGCAAATTCTATTCCTAACTAGAAAATGATGGAAACAGAGAGTCATAATCCATGGACATTACAACTTCTAAATGAACATTCATGAAATAAAAAGTCACTCAAAACACTACAACTTAATCTGATTCATTTAGTTAGAGATTTGTTGGAAGATCTTGTGAAAAATATTAATTCTAATGCAATGAGGATCTCCTAAAACATAAAAGGAAATGCTGAAACAAACAGTAACTTAAAAAATTATAGTGAAATATCATTCATTTGATAGAATTTTATTGGAAGAGCTTGAGAAAAAGATTACTATAATGTAGTAAGGATCTCCTATGAAATGCTGAAACAACTTATAACATTACAACTAAATCTCATTCATGAGGTAGAGGTTTATTGGAAGAGCTTTCGAAAGAGATTAATCATAATGTGATAAGGAAAAACAATCAATAACTCACAATATTACAACTAAGTCTCATTCGTGAATTAGAGGTTTATTGGAAGAGCTTTTGAAAGAGACTAACTGTAGTATAATGAGGATCTTCCTTTTAACTAAGTAACATAAAATGAAATGTTAATAACTCAAAATATTACAATTGAATCACATTCATTTAATAGAGATGTATTAGAAGAGCTTGAGAAAGAGACTAACTGCAATATCATGAGGATCATTTATCAAGCAAATGACATGAAACATAATGCTAAAAGCTATGATTTCAGAAAGCAGTCTAAGTAAGGAAATATGACAAAACAGAATTGAAAATGACTTATCTAGAAAACATGTAAAACCTCCTCGAATAGCAGGGGCCCTCTGCTACCAATTTGGTGAAATTCTTTAGCTTCTTAAAGTTGTAATCAAAACAACATCAATGAACTAAACTTCTTTATTGATAAACTCACAAATTTACATCCCATTCCATCTTAAGATTTGTTGCAAAACACTCTCTAATCCTTTTTCTTCTTCTCCTATTTTTCACTACCCTTGATAGGAAAAAGCTTCCCCTATTTATACAAAAATATGAGAAGTTAACTCATTAATGAGAGTCCATGAATCTCTCCCTCTATCTCTAGAGTTAAAATCAAAATAGGAAATGATAAGACACATGTATTTTTAGAGTTTCAATAAAACTAAGAAATGAGACACATATCTTCTTAGAGTTTCAATACAAAAAGGAAATGAGACACATGTCCTCATGATCCCATGATCTTCTCCACTCAAATTCGAATTTGGTTTTGGGAGGCCACATAAAGGTATTTTAGAAGCTTCCTTTTGACTTACACATGTCACAAAACTCATAACACATATATAGATATATGAAACTATGTTATTTTTCTAGTTTCTAATCATAAATTCACTTTAAACACATAAAATAAATAACTTTGGAAGACAAGGATCCTAACCCATGTATTTATGAAAATGGTTACTTGATGTAGGGTTTTAGGTCAGATAGTTATGAAATGAGAGCTAAATGGTAATGACATAATAGAAATATGTATGAATATGGAAAACACTTTTGAGACTCAACATACCCCCCAATTGAAGTTGTTGCATGTCCTCATGCAACTATTGCAATGATTCATTTGTTCATGAGTTTTGAATCATATTGATTCGTTCCAAACTTTGCTTTATAATATTTTCTTTTGGAAAAGTATAATACATTTGATTGCAACATTTTTTTTATGGTTGGTTCTTGTGTGACAACCAGTTTTTTTGAGCAATGGTTCTTGTGTAACAATGCTTTATTTTCTTTGTTGCATCAAAGTTCATGAAAACATTTAGAATCAATTACTTCATCAATGAATTGATCATTTGCAAGACATAATCTTTTGGATCATTTTGCAACAATAGTTGGTTGGGAAGTATATGCGGGTGGAAATGAAATGAAAATGTGTGATAGTATATGACATGTGGATATGAAATGATGTCCCTTCCCCCCAACTAAAGATATGACAATGTGAAAAAGAGAGATGAATTTTTCCAAAGTTACAATTTTAGAATTCTAATGAATTACATGACTAAAAATTAGAAAACCACATACCTTCACTTACCTTAAATGTGGATGAGTTGTGTATACCGAATAGTGTGGATGTTGATGTTGTTGGATCAAGAACTATGTAAACAAATGAATTTGATCTGCTTCTTTGTTCTCTTTGTTATTTTTGTGATGATGGCAAGATTGGGATCTTTATTGTTGCTGATACAAATTGATTCCTGCTGCAAACTACTGAAATGATGTAGTCTTCAATTGTTACAAAATCTTATGGTACAATTCTAGTTATGCGAATAAATGTGTTGATGTCGAGCATGAAGAGAAGTCATTGGATTACCGACCATTGATGAATGTCGTTAACCAATGCGAGACAAACTCACCATTAATGTCAATGAGTGCCAAGGTACCTAAATACATCTTGCAAAGTGCGAATAAATGGGTTGATGTCGAGCCACTTGCAAGATCTGACGATCAAGGGACATTGATGTATTCCCATGATTGTCAGCGAGAGAACTTGTCATTAATGCATACAAGCCTCAAGGTACTATTAAGGACTCTAGTCTTGGACCTAGATAATGTGCTGATGTCGATAGGCCAAGACTTGTTAGAAGAGAGACCTTAAGGAATCCTCCATCATCTAACGCGAGTATGAAAGAACAATTTTTGAAGGACTATGGATTCAATAATTTGCATTGAAGCAAGGTTTATTTGCAAAATGAAAAGGATAGGAAAAGGAAAATGGAAATGGACAATGAAAAATGGAAAATGACAATGGGAAATAAATATGTAGGTGAGCTTCTTGCTTTTATTTGTGGAGTAGACAAAAAATAATGGAAAGTGTATGTGAATGAAGGAAAATAAACAACTAACTCTTGCTGGGAAAATAATGGTGGTTTGATTTGAATTTCTTGGTTAGATTTACAATTCAAAAAGGGAGGAAAAGTAATGGTCTTAATGGATATGAACATGGACTTGTTCTTATGTTTCTCATGAAATCGGTCATTTGAAAACCAATCGTGCGCACAATTAGTTTCCTTCAATGATCATTCGATCATCTCAAATCTGCAAAAAAAACTTGACATAAAGAACATAAGTGTGTTAAAAAAGAAGTAGCTAATTTCTTTCTGATTCTTATGCAAAAATTAAATGTCAAATGAAATAGATTAAGGTAAATAAAAAAGTTCTATATTCGGTCAAATTCATGATATCGATAACAATCAATTTTTAAAGAGTAACCATGAAAGATAAATCAACTCCCTATTGTTGGATGACTTCATGCACTGTGCTTAGTAAAAAAATTGGTATCACAAAGATTCGTTGTGTTCTGCAAGTTAAAACTTTATAGAAAAATACACATTAACAATATTAATGCCAAATGTTTAGAAATCATCTAAATAATCTTCCAATTGTCCTGCAAACCATTATTAAAAGGATTTTTTTATTTTTAATTTTTTTAATTTTTTTAATTTTTAATTTATTATTATTATTATTATTGTTTTTTTTTTTAATTTTTTTTTTCTTTATTAAAAAGAAAGTATTATTAAAGATTTTATTTTATTTTATTTATTTATTTTTTAAATAATTTTTTTTTAATGAAATAAAGCATAGATGAAATAATTGTCCTTATGAATATTTTTGAAACAAAGTCATGCCAATGCCTCTTTCATGCAAGATAAAAATAAAAAGCTTGAAATTTATAAAGTCAAGTTCCTAACTATGAAGGAGATGAAGGCAGAATCCTTCTCAATTTATACAACTTGCATTTGATGCATATGTGATAATGTCTTTGCCTCAAATAATCCATTTGTTACTCATCATGTGCCACCACAGATGAATTCTGCCACATTTTCCTTCAAATAAGGAAATCAGATCCTTGATTATCTGTCAAAATTGAATTTTATAAAACCGTGACTGTTTTCATAAAAAAAAACATTTTTCTCTCACGCACACTGCAAATTAGTGCTCCGAAGAACCCTGAATTTCTCCCAAATGGCTGCGAATTTCAGAAATTTTTTACAATATTGCCTAATTCACCCCGTTCCCGAAAAAACCCATGTTTTAGTTTTTTCTAATTCGCCTCAGTTTACTCAGAAAATTTGATTTAAAATCGGGTTTTTTTTACAATTACGTATTTCGTTTTCTGGCAATTACTTGTGGTTTGATTTGTTTTTATTTGCAGGTTTTGAAGTGTAATGGCTTGTATCTCATAGAGAAGTTCAGATCGATCTCCCTCATTCCAATTACTTGCAATGGAATCTGCAATCTTTTCTTTATCAATAGTCTGAAATCTTCTCTTCATTAGCAATTTCTTCATATGATACACTTCCATTGTCTGTCCCTAGAATTGAATTTGTAATCTTCTCTTCATCAGCAATTTGCAATCTTCTCCTCATCAACAATTTGCAATATTTTCCTCATCAACAGTTTCTTCATGTGATATACCTTCATTGTGTGCAAATTTTTAAAAATGATTTCTAATAACTGTTGTTTGAGGAAAAATGAATATGGAAAAGAGAAGAGTTTTTTTTTTTTTTTTTGAATTGCAGTGCATGGGTCTTTGTGTGAATTGAAAGCCTGCATATATGTGTAAATCCAAGCCAAAGGCTGGCCTCATGCGTATGCGTGGGTCTTATTTCCATGAGCCAATTTTTTTTTTTTTTAATTGATTTGTTAATAAAATTATACATTATATTTTCAAAAATTCAAAAATATACATATATATTTCATTGAACAAAACAATTATTGAAATTAAAATTTTTCATCATTTTTAAAGTTTATTGTAAAATGAAATGAAATGATGAAAACATAATTTTTTATTATTTTTAGCATAAAAATTCTTTTTATGATCCTCTAGATCACACAAAGTGCAGGAGGAGAGCATACTTGAGAAATTATTATTATTATTTTTTTAGATGTAAGAAATAAGGCTACCTAGTTACACTTCCCCGGCAATGGCGCCAAAATGTTTAGTCAATTTAGTGTCCTAAATTTCTAACATAAATTATCGACCAGAGATAGTAAACTGATGAAGTGTGATGCACTATATATGCCTAAGTATCCATTTTTCTTACTTCGTTGTTTTTAGTGTTTTATTGATGTTTTGGGGTTTTTATCTTTGATTCTTAGTATTCTACTCTATGCTAAAAAGATGAAGTTAGATCTATGTCAAAAGGGAGAAAATGAAATGTTAATAAATGAATTAAAACATAATTTATTTGTTTCTGTTTCTAATTAGAAAATGATGAAAACAGAGAGTCCTAATCCATGGATATCACAGCTTCTAAATGAACATTCATGAAATGAAAAGTAACTCAAAACATTACAACTTAATCTGATTCATTTAGTTAGAGATTTGTTGGAAGAGCTTGTGAAAATGATTAATTCTAATGCAATGAGGATCTCCTAAAACATAAAAGGAAATGTTGAAACAAACAGTAACTTAGAACATTACAGTGAAATCTCATTCATTTGATAGAAGTTTATTGGAAGAGCTTGAGAAAAAGATTACTATAATGTGGTAAGGATCTCCTATGAAATGCTGAAACAACTTATAACATTACAACTAAATCTCATTCATGAGTTAGAGGTTTATTGGAAGAGCTTTTGAAAGAGATTAATCATAATGTGATAAGGATCTTCTATGAAGCAAAACAATCAATAACTCACAATATTACAACTTAGTCTCATTCGTGAATTAGAGGTTTATTGGAAAAGCTTTTGAAAAAGACTAACTGCAGTATAATGAGGATCTTCTTTTTAACTAAATAACATAAAATGAAATGCTAATAACTCAAAATATCACAATTGAATCTCATTCATTTAATAGAGATGTATTGGAAGAGCTTGAGAAAGAGACTAACTGCAATATCATGAGGATCCTTTATCTAAGAAAATGACATGAAACATAATGCTAAAAGCTATGATTTCAGAAAGCAGTCTAAGTAAGGAAATATGACAAAACAGAATTGAAAATGACTTATCTAGAAAACATGTAAAACCTCCTCGAATAGCAGGGGCCCTCTGCTACCAATTTGGTGAAAATCTTCAGCTTCTTAAAGTTGTAATCAAAACAAAATCATTGAACTGACCTTCTTTATTGATAAACTCACAAATCTACATCCCATTCCATCTTAAGCTTTGTTACAAAACACTCTCTAATTGTTCTCTCAGTTGTTATATGCAAACTCTTCATGCACTAATGTCTTATTCCATTCCTTTTCCTTACCTTTAAATAAGAAACTCATGATGTTTCTTAAAATTCTATTTACCACTTATGTTTGTCTTTTTTTCTATAAAAAAATATGAATTATACTACAATGCAACACCACCTTCTTCTATAGCATTTTTAAAAAATTGGTAAACAATTTGGTGCACATGTTTAATGTGATTGCCTTAAGAACTCCCTACAAGAACATACTATTGTATTATTGGTCCATTTCAAAGCTATAAAAACATTTATTTCAAACATTCCAACCACCATAGGCACTATATTTATTTCACCTCGCATCCTTAAGAACCCTAAAATAAATTCCACAAAATTTTCCTCCCATGGCACACTTGAAATTATTATGATGTATACAATAGTGTATTTTGACTCACTCCCTTGTTTTATTGACAAATTTTACATCTCTCCATAGATCTACTCATTTCATTATTTTATACTCAGTTAAAAATACATTTACTTTAACAAAATCTATTTATTTCCTCACCCAAGTGTCCAACTAATCCACTGTTATCTAATTTTTATCAAATTATCACTTAGGAAAACTTTTTGTATGCATAATTTCTTGCCTTTTAACAAACACCCATCCTTGATATTGCAGGTTTTAACCCTGTACATATATGATCTGTAAACGTATCTTAAAAACATAAAATAAACAATAGCGAGAGCATTAAACATGAAACAGATATACATAGAGATTTTCCCCTGGATCCCAAATCATGACTACCATATTGATTTTTCATTATGTTCCTTTTAGTATTACAGCACATATATGTACAAGCCGAAGCATTCATAAACCCAAATCCATTAACCCTGTATTAGAACATAACCGTAGTTCCCTTGAATGGATCTACAAAATACCAGGGGTTGAAAACCATCATGTCCCAAAACCATGAGAAAACCCATGCACAAAACCATGGGTAGGTCCTCCCACCTAAAAAATAGGGTCCAAAAAAAAGCCGGACCCCGACAGGGGAGGCTGTCGCCCCCCGTGATCCCCCTATTGCAGTTGATGAAACGTACAAGGGGGGATATCACCCCACCTATGACCCCTCTATTGTGCCCGACACAATGTACAAGGAAGGCTATCACCCCCCCTGTGACCTCCCCACATGTGCAACTAATCATGGAAAAAATATAACACATACCCAACATTATCCTACTTGTTGTTTTCTTTCCACAGGGGGCCACAAGAGAGCTTAGTCATTATTCCATCTCTGCAACACCCATTGTTTCTCTACACCAAGAGAACTTCTGAGTGCTCACATACTTCGTCAATGCATCTGCAACATTCTTCAAAGTGTCCACCTTTACCATCAACACCCTTTTATCCTCAACCATATCTCTCACAAAGTGAGATTGAACATCAATGTGCTTTGTCTTTGAATGATAAGAAGGGTTCTTATCCCAAAAAATTTCACTTTGGCTATCACAGTCTATCCTTAAAGCTCGTTACACCAACCCCATAATTGAACACAATCTTTGCAACCAAACTGCTTCCTTGCTTTCATGAGTGGCTACCATGTATTCTGCCTCTATAGTTGAAAGTGCCACTACAGACTATCTTTTACTCGTCCAACTGACTGCACCTCCAAATATGTTAAACATATACCCACTTGTAGATCTTCTTTGGTCCAAATCTCCAAGTCTGCATAAAAAAAACCATGAATGTCCAAAACTCTATCCAATCTTGGTCTTCCTTGGTAGCACAAACCATAATCACTAGTGCAATGCAAATATATGAAAACCCGCTTCACTTTTTTCAATGCTCCTTCCCTGGTTTGACATAAAGTTGCTCAATAATCCAATTTCATGTGCAATGTTTGGTCTAGTATAGACCATTGCATACATCAAGCTACCCACCGCACTTGCATATGGAACATGCGACATATCCTCCTCTTCTTCTTGTGTCTTGGCATATAGTTTAGCAGACATCTTTACACCTACAGGAATAGGAACCTTCACAGGTTTACTATCCTGCATATTAAACCTCTGCAATATAGTCTCAAAATACTTCCTCTGGTTTAACCAAAGCTTCCTCTTTGTACAATCTCTCTTAATTTCCATTTCCAAAATATAGTTTTCAACACCAAGTTCCTTCATGTCGAATTTGGAGAACAATTGGGTCTTCAAATCTTGGATAATTTCTTTGTCATTTTCAATCAGCAACATATCATCCACATACAAGACCAAATAATAATGCAGTCACCAATTAATTTAAAATAAACACAATGATCCTCTTTGCTTCTGGTGAAGCCAAGTCCCCATATATAGGTATCAAATTTCCGATACCACATCCTTGGTGACTTTTTTAACCCATACAGAGACTTTTTTAACCTACATACACGTTATTTCTTACCCTTCACGATAAAGCCTTCAAGTTGCTTCATGTAGATATCTTCTTCCAGATCCCCATGAAGAAATTTTGTCTTCACATCCATCTATTCTACCTCAAAGTCAAATGCAACAACAACAGATAAAAGTAATCTAATAGAAGTAACCTTGGCAATAGAAGAAAAAATATCACCAAAATCAATTCCCGACACTTGGTAATAACCTTTTTCTACCAACCGAGCTTTGTATTTCTCCACCTTGCCTTCTACATTCATCTTCTTCTTAAACACCCATTTACTCCTGATGGGATTCCTTCCAGCCTGAAACTCCACCAGATCCCATGCCTCAATTTTTTTCAAGGATGCCATTTCATCAACCATGGCCTCCTTCCAGAGTTTTCCACCCTCTGAATCCACATACCACTGCCTCCCTGATAGTTCTGGGATCATCATCAGTGTTAGTTAAAGAAAAAATTGAATAGAAAGAAGATGGACTATACCTTTTTGGCTGTCTTCTTTCCTGAATCGATCTTCTCACAGATGGAGTTTGTGGCTCTTCCTCTTCTAAATCTTGTTATGTTGTAAAGTCTAATTCATCCTCCTTTAGCTCAAAATCTACCTTCTCAGGTTCCTCTGATAGGACTTCATTTTTAACAACAACTTTCACCTCTCTAAACACCACATCTCGACTGTACACAACCTTCCTTATTTCTGGGCTCCAAAGCTTGTAACCTTTTAAACGATCCTTATACCCAATAAATATTAACCTTTCATATTTATTATCCAACTTGGTCCTTTTATCCTTTGGAACATGTACATATGCATCACATCCGAATACCCTCAGATGTGAAAGAGAGGGTTTATTATCAGTCCATACCTCATGTGGAGTCTTATCCTCCATCGCTGATGAAGGTGATATGTTAACCAGGTAACATGTAGTCTCCACTGCCTCTGCCTAGAATTTCTATCCTAACTCGGTACCAGTGATCATGCTTTTTGCCTTTTCCATCAGTTTTGTGTTCATTCTTTCTACAACTCCATTTTTCTAAGGTGTGTATGGAGTAGTCTTTTGCCGTGCTATACCACACTTCTTACAGAACTCTTCAAATTCCTTCTTGCAGAACTCTCCACCATTATCTGTCCTCAACACCTTTATCTTCATATTTGTTTGGTTTTTTACCAGAGCCTTAAATTCTTTAAATCTGTCAAAGAATTCAGATTTATTCCTCAAGAAATATATCCATGTATTACTTGAGAATTCATCTATGAATGAAACATAGTACACAGACTTACCCATTGATGGAACCAACATAAGTACAAACACATCACTGTGCACAAGGTCTAATATCTTGTTTTCCCTCTTAGCACCAGAAGGAAAACTCACTTGATTCTACTTCACATATACACAATGTTCACATAAATAGAAATCCAGAGAGAAATTGGACATACCTTCTACCATACCATTACCATTTACTATCTGAAGGCCCTTCTCCCCAATATGTCCAAGCCTTTGATTCCATAGCATGGTGTTTTCTCCAATGACCGCAAGGCTTTCCGCTCCACTTTTAGGGACCATAGAACTGTTGCACCCATCACTAACATCGCTACCCTGAAGCTTGTACAGAGTTCCAACCCTAACTCCCCACATTAATACCAGTATTCCCCGAACCATCTTGCAGGTATCTTTCTCGAATATTGTTTTTACACCTGCATCATCCATCTTTCTTACAGAAAGAAGATTTCTCGCCAATGCAGGATTATGTATAACACTAGGAAGTATTCTAATCCTTCCACCTTGTAGCTTCAACTCAAAATTTTCACGTTTGATGATTCTAGCCTTCCTATCATCCCCAAAGAAGACGTCACCACCATAATACTTCTCATACTTGCAGAACCACTCCCTATGGGGAGTGAAGTGAAAGGATGCACTTGAGTCAATCAACCATGCCTCATGATCTGCATGTGTATTGGAAGAAGAAGCAAAATACACATCCCCGCCTTCATCTGAGGAGGTTTTTGCCTCTGTAGAAGGAGCATCATCAGATCCATTTCCTTTCTCAGGAGCTTTAGATCTAAATTCCTTTTTGTAGTTCCCTTCCTTTCTGCATTTCCAACACATTGTTACAAACTTTCCTAGAGATGTAGATCTCCCTATAGATTTAGATCTCCCACTCGAAACCTTATTTTTGTTTTTGTTTTGGGACCTTCCTCTTACAGATAAGGCATGTCCATTCTGGCCTTCCATATTTCTTTGTCTCATTTCCTCCGATAACAAGGTTTAGACAATTTGATCAAAATTCAAGGTAGTTGGATTTCTAACTATTGCAATTACCAAACTGTCCCATGAATCTGGTAGAGAACACAACAAACTGATGCACTTATCTTCATATGAGATTTTAATATCAACAAATGAAAAATAACTTACCATAGTACTGAAGGCGTTTAGATGCTCTATCACTGAGTCTCCATCCTTCATCATCAGGGTATACAACTTTTTCCACAGGAACAATTTATTCACTAGAGACTTAGATTGGTAGAAAGCGCTATCTTGTCCCACAAAGTCTTCATCGTAGCTTCCCCAGATACATTTAACAATACCGAAACTGAGATACACGACCATATTGTTCTCTTTTCCTTCCGATCCAACTTCTCCTAGTCTTCATTTGACATTGTCATTAGTTTAGTACCCAGATCTACCGCCATCCACTGATCTTTATCCACCAGCAGATCCTCCATCTTAAGTTTTCACAACTCAAAACTCTGACCATTAAAATTTTCAATCTCTATCTTTCCACTGCTCGCCATCTTCTTTCACCGCAAGAATCGACCCCGCAAATATCCCACTGAACATGGTTTACCACAAAACCGAGTGAAAAAACCCTCAGCAGTAAAGGAATCCCCTTGAAGCTGAAACAAATTTGATACCAAATGTAGGTTTTAACCCTGTACAGAAATTATCTGCAAACGAATCTTAAAAATAGAAAATAAACAATAATGAGACCATAAAATATAAAATAGATATACACAAATATTTTCCCTTGGATCCCAAATCCAGACTACCAGCTTAATTTTTCATTATGTTCCTTTTAGTCTTACAACACACATATATACATGCCAAAGAATTCATAAACCCAAATCCATTAACCCTGGATTAGAACATAACCATAGTTCCCTTGACCGGATCTACAAAATACTAGGGACCGAAAACCATCATGCCCCAAAACCATGTCCAATTTTTTTTTTCCCAGGGTGCTGCCCCGGACCCCAATAGGGAGAGGGGGGTCGCCCCCTAGTCACCCCCCTATTGTGCCTGACGCAACATATAGGGGGGCTATCACCCCCCCTTGTGACCCCCCCGCACGTGCAACTAATCGTGGAAAGAATATAACACATACCCAACATATATATGAGCATTCATGGTTCACCAACCTCCTTTCAAAACAAAAATAAATTTTCACCTACTTTTTTATTTTGTTCAATTTTCCCATTGCTATTCTATCTTCATTATTATTCATAGCCAATATTTTATTTATTTTGAATGAATCCTATAACCCAAACTATTTTCATTTTGGAGGCCATATGTGTGTGTTTGCTTCATGAGAAATATCTCAAAGCAATAAGGTTAAATTTTAATTAAAGCAGAGGTTAATATCCATAACTCTAATGAGAAAAGTGAACTTAACATGAGGCATAATGAGCATTGATATATGCAACATGAAATCAAAGATAATAAGAGATTCAGAGGTCAATATTTTATGTTGATTGAGTAAAAATAATTCAACATAAGGTAATTCTTTTAAAGGGTGGATGGAGCAGGGCCCAACAACAAAGGTTGTGACGTCATTCTCATCGAGTGGAAAATTAAGCAAATACAAGTGGGAAATTTCAGTATGACAACCGAAATTTCATTTGAAGTAAATATGGAAAATAATTTAACAATGAGAAATGTCTAATAACATGTGTTCTTGAAAATATTTTTTTGTACATGGTGTTCTACTATATCCCCATGGGAAAATTGGTATGCCAATTATAAACAACAATAAAATAGGAGTTTTTCTTCATCTAGAAACATAGTATCTAGACTATGTTTTGGAAGAGGAGAAGGATAAATCTTGTAACTTGCACTCTCATTGAATTATCTTCTAAGTCATGTTATAGTTGGAGTAGGAGGAGAACAACTCACTCATAGAATCATATGCACAATCACATGGTCTTCACTTCATTAGCCTGTGCCATTGAATTTTCATTCATAGGATATTAAAGAATACCTACAATCTCACTAGCTATTATCAAAAACCTCCAAAATTCCTTTTGTTGAGACCTCGTCCCAATACTAATTTTAATAAAATAACTCCTATTTTTAATAGATATCCCCTATTTTTATCGAACACCCATTTTTATACCCCCCAATACCTATAAACCCTCCTTATCCTACATCCCTCCCCCTAATACCTACAATATATTTATTGTAGTTTTCATAATTTTAAAATAGGGCCCCTTTATGAATGAATGTGATAAGATGGTCAACAAGGTGAATCACTCATGTATGAAATACCAAAAATACTCATCTATACCTTGCAATACAAACCCTAGATCTATGTCAAGTGAGTAATATGAAAATATTATATCTACTTTCTATATTTGATGAAGTCAAAGCAAGTAAATAACATTAATTGGCATAAGTAAATGAGGGTTTGATGGGGTGGGAAAAAAAGAAATTTCTATTAGCAATAATAAAATATTACATCTATGAGATTAATACCTTTTCTTTGGAAATTTATCTCCAAATCCTTTAACTTTCTGGTTCATTCCTATGAACGATATTTGTCTAGTCCACACGGCTGTAGTGATTTCAATAATCTTCATCTCCTCACTATTCATAAGAAATTGGGCTAAATTAAGAAAGGGTGAAAATTGGGAAACCCTTTCAATGATTAAAAAAGATATCTAAGATTTATTTATGACACTGTCATAAGTTTATTACAATGTTCAAATAATATTTAATGAAGTGCAAAGGATGTCATTATATAGCCTTAAGGTTCCTCCTATGGTTTTTTTATGAATTAATGACCAACATCATAGATTTAATTTCATATAATATTCATGGCATAAAAACTCCCTAAGCTAGGTCATGAAGTTTGAAAATATCAACCTTTGAGTGCATGATGATCAAAAGTTGACCCCATCGACAAGTTTAGCCCTTAATTTTTCACAATATTAGTGTTGTTATCTATACTTATGAGAGATTAAAAGAAATGTTCTTTAGGATGATTTAAATGAAATATTTTCCCAAATTTTTATATCATTCTAATGTATCTATACAAAATAAATGTAATATCCTAGTATGATCCCTTGATAAGTTGTAATTAATTATACCATGCATTATTTTATTTTTGGAAAGAATATTTCATTAACATGCCAAGTTGAATTAAGGAATGGAAAATGTGTGTTTGGGGGGTGGGGGGCAAGGTTATATCTAACCCTTCGCGAAAAAATTTGTATTATTATGCCTAGAGTATCAAAGTAACTATGAATAATGTGGCTAAAGTGTATTCCCTATTGTAAGGATTAAACCTTGGGAAAAACATCAATGTCTCCAAGCTAACTATGATCGATGGATTAGCTTTATTGTCAAATCCATGCTCTTCGGCCTTTCATTGCATAACTACCAGATGGATTTTTTTTATGGACAAAATTCAATAAGAGAAATTAACTAATGTATTATTCTCCTTGTATTATGTGCACCAAAATCAAGAGTTGAATGTGTTATCACTAAAAAAGTGAAGCATCATTTGACAAAGTCATATAGGTTCATGTGTCAAAGGTAGGGTTGAAGGGTTCATTTTTATTTACTTGGTTAAGGAAAATTTTAAATTTTTCTTATTTAAGCTTACCCTAAGGTCTAAACCCACTCACTTTCAAATCCCTTCATGTCACATCACCCATAATTTTCTGATAGTTTTCATTTCCCAAGGTTTAAGTACAGAAATGGTTGTTTTAGCCAAGAAAACACAGTTTCGTAGCGAAATACACTAAGAAATTCCACTTTTCGCTACGAAACCATTGATACTTTCATAGCGAAAACACCCAGATTTACACTAAACATGCTATGAAATTGTGGTTTCCTGTCTGTCATGTCAAATTAGTTGTTAGGTGTCAAAAAATCATTGGGAAAGGGTAAGTTAGATACCATTCGAGTCATTGAGGGTTAAGATCAAGGTACATGGTCAGGTTTTAAGTCATCATCACTAGTTTAGGCATGTATGAGTCATAATTGTGTTATGAGTGAATATCAAATTTCAAAATATTTCCTAATTCAGTCATTTCTCATTTTTCATTCTTTCTTCGTGTGATATTGAGCTCTGGAGAGATATTTCATTGAGCCAAAGTTGTGGCTGGTGTTTTCAAAGTTTTACAAAGATCATTGATCAAGCGAGGCAAAGAAGACACTAAAGAAGCTACAAAACCAAAAAGAAAGACAAATAAGGGTGGCCAATGTCTAAGATATGAGCCATCAAATATGAATCTGATCAATGAAGACCCAAAAACTATAGAAGTCTTCAGAAGGATAGGATGCTTACAGTTTTGTGAAATATTACAAGGCTGCCATGTACAGTTTTCCAAAGAATTTTCTTTAAACTTTAGTGGAACAGCTACCAAATTTGGGATGCTGAATGTTTCCATTACACCAGAGGTCATTGTAACAGCAACAGGGATTCCAAGGGGACAAGAGAAGTGGTTCAAAGGGTTCAAATTCAACATGGAGCAGTGCAAGAGTTTATCAAGACAGAAAATAGTGAAATGGACCTTACTAATGCTATTCCAAGGAGCTGCATGAAGGGTAACTACTCAAAGTTGCTGCTCATCATCCATAAATATTTTACTTGTGAAGGGAGATACCATAAAGTCTACTCTCACCATTTCAAGCTTCTCCTACACTTCATTGGTAAGATATATCTTCATCTGCCTTTCTATTTACACAGAAGTTTATAAAAAATGGTAGATAAGGTCCAAGCCAAATCTAAAGGAAGTGAGACTTCATTGTTTCATCATTGTTTAATTAAAATACTAGTTTTAGATGAGCTCCAAAGACTAGGCATAGACTGGTCTTCATTTTTGTTTGTTAGTGGTTTTGAGTTGGATACTCTTACTCATACAAGAACTCCTAAACCTAGGAGTATCCCATCACCCTTAGTGGCAGAACAAAGTGAACCAGTGGTGGCAGAACCAAGTGAACCAGCAAAAGCAAAAGCAAGTGAACCAGTCAAGATGGAAATAGAGAAATTGTAGAGTTGTGATACACCCAATGTACCACCTGCAAAACAAAAATCAAAAGTGGTCAAACCTGCAAAAAAAGAAGAAACTGTGAGTAAACAAGGAAGAAAAAGAATGACAAGGAGTCAAACAGTGGCTTTAGAAGACAAAACAGTGACTTTAGAAGACAGAACAATAGCTAAGGATATCTAGAAGACATACTACATGCCATTGACATAGAAGAAATTCCCATAGTCCAAGCGGAGGATATAGAAGAAGGTGGATAGAAACTAAAGAAATACAAATATGCAAAGAAACTAGAATTTGAAGGAGAAGATGCAGGTTTTATGTTCCAAGAAATAAATCCCATGACAAGGCATGCTAATTTTTTTTTGTAAAGCAACAAATAAGTTCATCCAACTACTGATACTATCAAGCCACCGCAAGACATCATTGATCTTTCATCACCTGCAGAGAAAGATACAGTTAGAAAATTAAAGAAAGGAAAGGAGAAAGTAATGGAAAAAACATATTTTGAACTCCTTGAAGAACAATTGAAGTTGGCCAATCATGAAATTTTTGTTATGAAGAAAGAAGTAAGGAAACACAATGTCCAAAAAGTTCAGTTTGAAAAGATGAAGGATATTTGGGAAGAGTAGGTTGACAGTGTTTCCAAGACCCTAGATAATACACAACAGTTTATCAAATGGACCATGCCAATGAGGAAAGAAGTGAAACATGTTAGGAAAATGAATTCACATTTGAAATATGCAAATTTTTTTTTGAAATATTAGGTTAAAGACCTCCAGGAACATCTTGAACTAATCCATGAGGAGTTGGAGAAAAAGGGCCTTAAAATGACAATAGTTGAGGAGCCAATTGCTCAGCTCATCATCAATGAGGAAGAAACACCTCAAGAATCATAGTGTGAGCTGGTTTATGATTTTAAAGGATAATGGAATATTGGAAACAAGTTTTTTATAGTTGGAAGACACATTTTTCAAGCTAGACAAAAGTCTAGAAATTTCACTGTTTTCAGCAGTTTCCTAGCGTTCCTAGGCTTGAAGACTGGGAAAACGCTATGAAACTACTGTAGCTTTAATTTTTCTTTTTGAACCATTTTTAGAAGCTTCTAACGGGTGAAAATGATATGGTATAGGTGTCTAAGGATGATGAAGACAATACCAAAGGAAAGAGACAAAAATATTCATGAAAAAGGGCAATTTTGCAACGCTGCGAAAGTACGCTACAAAACTGACATACTTTCGTAGCGTACTATTTTGAAGCTTTATGAGCAGTTTTTTGTGCACTTTTGGACAAGTAGGTACTTTCAAAGGTTAAAGGGACCTGTCCAATATTCATCCAAGAATTAAATACCACGAGATAAATACAACTCATCAGCCAAACCCCTCGTTGAAAATAAGGACCAGTTTTCCTAAAAAGCAGGGTTTGTTTCCAGATTTAGGGGAGGTCAATTAAGATGTCATGTAGTGATGAGTCCCATCACACCCTATTTGAACATGTGAAGGAATATTTTCCAAATATGTAACTACTATTAGGAAATAAGGTACTTAATGTAATGAAGAACAATTTGAGTCCTATTAGGAAAAGGACTGTCAAATAGAATAGCTGTCATTTTCTTATTAATGTAGGTGTTTTCTTGTTATGCAAGGTGTCATTAGAAAAATTTAGATGAATCTAGCCATGAGATAGATCATATCATCATGTAACAAGTCTATTAAAGGGAAGATATTCGAATTTGTAGGGGTTGGAGACCTTTTGGAAAAATTGCAACTTTATGTAATTGACTATTTTCAATAATACAACAGACTTGTTTCTTGACCAACCTGAGATTCTGATTGAGTTTTTATTGTTTATCTGAACTATATTTTCTATGTGTGCCATTTTCAATGGTTTTCATCTTTAATACTCAGAATTCATTCATGTAATGCTCTGACTTCGTTTATAGATGAATTGATTGTGTTATTTCCTGTTTAATGAGTGCTTACCTTTGCTAAAAATTCTTACCTGCTTCAGCTTCCATTTCCAGTGAACTTACTACTGAATTATTGCTTTGTTGACTCCATAATCCCAATGTTTGAAAATTGATGTTATTTTCAACCTACACTTATTACAAACAAGTCATTTTCTAAGTAGATTTAGCCATCTAGTTTATCAATATCAAATATCATTAACCCTTTTTGGGAGAGCCCTCTCAGACTGAAGAGGCTAAGCTTCAGTCACAATTTGGTTTGAAATATTTACATAAATTTTTCTGGTTAGAATCCAATCAGGTGCGATTTTTTGATAATAGAATGGACTCACAAATTATGCAATAAAAAGTAAAATGGGGGTTATAGTAATAAACATTAAGGAGTATGATTAGATAATATCATAACCCTCATTATGAAACCAACACATCATAATACCAAGAGTTAGTTCAATTGGTTGAGTCCCTGTCATTATCAGATCTTGGGTCCATGCATTTAGCTTATTATTGAACCGACCCATCTACATAGCTAGTCCTTATATCCACTCGTATAGCTCACTAGAAAATGATGTGAAAAATATCTCATATTTATATGTATAAATATACTTCTGTATCCAATGTTCAGTAGAGATATGCGGGTTTCTGTTTTCTTGCAGAACAAAATCACGTTATTTCACTTACCCAATCTTCGATCTCTTACTTAGACAGATTCCACATCAATCTATCCCTCAGTCAGATCCCGGCCCTGGCAATGGAACCATTTTTTGGCTTGATGGGGCCTAGACCTAGGTTCAAAGTGACAACGTAATAAAAAAAAAAACACTATTACCGGCCCTTTCAGTAATGATCTTCTTGCGCAAACCGAAGTCTCACCGAAGGAAATATAGGGGGATGATAGAACCGGGTTTCTACGCCCAAAGGGATAGAGGATTGTGGCTTTAGGGATTTTACTTCTTAACAGAGCTTCATAGGTCAGATCTATCAATAATAAAAGTGATGTTCAGCTTATCTATTTAACTTACTCATAGACCCTGTGATATTACTTATTCATGAATTAAATAAAGTAAATAACCTTAAACAAGACTGCGTTATTCAATTACAGATCAAAACCCTTATTCAACACATATATTCATGAAAAGCAAGTAAAAGAAAAACACATCAATGTAACTCATATTTATCCAATAGTTCTTTCATTAATAGCCAGATCCTTCTCATACATTCAATTCCACCCTATACACATAGCTGCAAAATTCCTAAGGTCTCCATGCACACAGCTGCATGAGCCTTTTCCTCTAACCCAAAACATAGACTCTGACTCAAAAAAACCTTATGTCCAAATGCATCTCATAAAATCTATCATTTAATCTTACTTGCCTTCTTTTCACATCTTCCTCTTCTGCTTATGACTTCCGTCTAGACTCTTTATATAGGTTTGGCATTTATAATACCATGGTCCAAAACCATGGGCGGATTCTAATGTTCACAAAATAATACCATCCCATTACATAATAAGGGGCTTTGACCCACCCCAAAGCCCATATGACTCAAAATAGACTCTGAGCCACGCGCTCTACTCCTCGATTTTTGGAGTCTTTCCTTACTTCTTTCTTCGAGGGGATCCCATATCCAACACACATAACAGTTGATACCAAGGAAAAAAGGGAAAATTGTGTTTTCTTATCAAGTTGTTATTTTATAGCAATGGACAAGGAAAAAGGGACAAAAAAATTTAAAATAAATAACGGGTAAGCTTCTAGTTGGTAATGTTACACCAATTTTTGGTCATCTAACCTGTTATTATTAGATGAACCCAAGTACACCATGTAAGACCAATTTTACCCCAAGTAAAATTTCTTTCACCACACAAAATAACCTATTTGTTTATATTTCCTGGTCATATTTAACCCAAAATAAGGAACTTAATTAAATAAATCCTTATTTATTTAATTATTCCCTAAGAATAAGTTATTTAAATCATTATTTAAATAATATTCTTAGTTAAATTTGACTAAATCATCCATAAATAATTAAATAAACCATTATTTGTTTAATTATATTCCCATCACTTCCCTAAGATGATAAATAAACCATTTATTTATTTATTATTTATAAATAAAGGAATTGACCCAAGTCAAGAACCCTTTTCCCTCCAACAAATAGAATAAAATATTCCTAAAGGGTGCTTCTAGAATTCAATTAATAATATTTTATTCATGCACTGAGTTCTAGACCGCCCCAATATTTTGTTATAAATAGGGGGGTTTTCCCCATTCATTAGTCACCTTCATTGTATTAGATCACTCTGGATCTACTCTTGGTCACCATTTTCCATTTTGTTTTGTGAACTCCCATTGAGTTCCATGTTTGCTTTTCTACATCCATAAGAGAGAGAAATGTTATATCTAAAACACTGAGGACTTCCAAGAACCCATCCCACTGAGGAGAATCGGAAAACACCTTTCTTGTTTTCCTCTCAGGTGCCCCATTCTTTAATATAATACAAAACATTCTTTTAAACACTTTTTTCTTGTCTTGTTCATTGGATGCATGGAGCCATGTTATATTTTATCTGCTTAATGTCTTTTTGTGCTTAAATCTGAATTTGTGCAGCAAACTTAAAGATATTTTGCAGCCATAATCGATGTTAGGGCTATTTGTTATGCATAGCTAAAGTGATCTTTTATGACGAAAGAATCATACTAACAATTGGCAACTCCACACGTGTTTTCTTTTGCGACCGCTGTCGTTTCATATATTTCTGCATATCTAGCTGTTTCAGACCCTAGGGTTTCTCTCCCCTTTTCTTCTTTTCCTATTTTAAAGGTGATTTTCACCCCTAAAACCCTTAAACAATCAAATTTTTAACTTCCGTGTGTTTCTGGCCTTATTGCGCAGGTGACATACATCAGCCGCAGCTGAGACGACAAATTTTTCTGAAATCTGCCGCCGAGAGAGCCAAATCTGCAGGTCGCACTTATCGGCCCAAAAAGTGCGACCTGAGCCTCAGGATGCACTTTTCTACCCCAAACCTGTGACCTGGACTGAAAACAGGTCAGAACCTGCGACCTGCACTTTTTTTGCAAATTTTTCAGCACTTTTTTTGGGTTTGTCTAAAGCTTCTGTCAGGGTTTTCCAGCCTTCGTCTCTGCCCGTTTGGACCTGTTTCTGATCTGCTTCACTCAACTAAGAGGGAATATTTCCCCTTAGGGCTCTAGTACCCTCCATTTTTTGTGGACGAGTCTTTACTATTTCAGAAGTCTGAATTTCCAGAGTTTCAGCCCTCTTTTTCTCCGATCTGATACCTCCTTTTCAGATCCCTTTAGATCAGCTCTTCTCCCCCTCAAAACCACCTCATATCGTTTTGTTTGGGTTAATTTCTAAGGCCACTGCCTTGTCTCTTCTATTTTTAGCTGATATCCTCCTTTTTAGTAGAAACCTTGCCTCTGCTTATTTTTTGTTCTCTGCACCAATTTTCAACAGATTTACCCTTTAGATCCCAGTCCCTCCGGACCTTCGATCTATTGGCCTCTTGTTAGCATGCTTTGCCTAGTTTTTTCCCTCTTATCGACTAGTTTTGAGAGACCCGCCTTCTTGGGTTAGATTGCTACATTTTTAGTTGTTAATTTTATGTTCTTTTAGTCTTATTTACTGCAGATTTTTTTTCCGTTACGCAACACTCTTTCTTTTACTCTCAAAACATCTGGGTTTAAAAAATTAAAATTAACGCACACCAGACACTGACCCTAAGTGAAGAAGCGCTTGGTTAACACCGCCTGGTAAAGACTTTAAAATCAATTGTCACTGCACCTTTCTACCCTTGAACTCACTTGATTTTGTCCCTCCCTGCCCTTGTCGGTTTTATTCTTCCCGTCATCATTACGCCCCCAAGGCGCCTCTCCCAAAGACTTCTTGGCCTTCATCCTCAGTTTCTGCTTGGTCGACTTCCTCCTTCCCGTCATCATCGAGTAAGTCTTTCCCCGAGTGCGCACTCCAACTCTTCTTCTGATTGTTCGGGTTCTCCCCCTCCTGGTTCTCCCCCTATCACTTTCACCATGTCTACTTTAGGGCCTACCACCAGCAGTAACCCCAGTACTACTGCTGGGTCTGTTTCCATTGGAACCACCTCGGGACCTACCTCGACTGCCCCATTACTCCCTTATATGGCTGGCCTTAGTCTCCCCGACTTCAATCAGCTGATTAATGATCCTATCCGCCACGATGTTAGTTGGCCTGCTATGCCAACCAAGCTCCCCTCTGACATTCCCAAGTTTGAAGGCCTTGCTAGTGAGGATCCCTCCAACCATATCTGATCCTTCCATATGTGGTGTTCCTCCAATTCCATTACTGACGACTCTATTCGTCTTCGATTGTTCCAACGCACTCTTACAGGCAAAGCTTCTAAATGGTATGTTGAACACGCCACCTCCTCCCATACCACTTTTGCGACCATTGCCCAAGCCTTTTTATCTTCTTTCCAGCTCCCTCTCCGATACGACATTGGTACCGAGATTTTAACCTCCTTCCGTCAATCCTCCCCAACCCGCCTTTCCGCTCATGTCTAAGAATGGCGGCGTAGAAGAAGCTTATGTCGAGCCCCCCCCTTTGAAGATCGGGTTTACATGGACTGGTTCCTTTGCTCTCTCTTACCTCCCATTGGCAAAGATGTCACATCCCATTTTCCCCAAACCGAAGAAGCCGCCCTCCAAATCGCCTTGAAGTATGACCTTATCTACGCCCAATTTGGTTATGTTTATACCGTCCTTCCTGACCTTCCCAAACCCGGTGGCCCTACTGCCTCGGGGGCATCTCATTCTGCCGACAGTATCGTTGGTGCCCTGTCACATACCTCTGCCCAACCTCCTCTGGGCCATGCTTTTCCTCTAGGGGCCAGCCCCTCCAGTGTTTTTTCCCCTCTAGGCAGCATGTATTCAGGCTACGACATGCCTCCTCCTTTTGCCCACCCCCCTGCTTACCTTACTACTACCCGCCCTACTCCTTATCCATATCCGCAACCTGGTGTCCTAGCTCCTCCAGCATTTGGACCTCCCACTCCCTTGCCTTCTCCACCCCCACAACCGCACTTACTACCCCCTCCAGGGCAAGTATTTGCACAGCAGGGGGCACCTAATTTTCCTCCTTCTCAAAGATGGAGAAGAGGAAATCAATTTGCTCCTGGTAATCATGGACCCAATCCTTCCAATATCGACTCTACCACTGCCAACCAGCCACAGGGCTCTCAGCCCAAGCCAGACAAGCCACTTCGCACCAATAAGCCTTGTTCGTGTTGCGGTGTTTATGGTCACTACACTCACGATTGTCCCTTATTACCACAAATTTGGAAACTTTGGGATTCTCAGGCCACCGTACGGGGACAACACTCCTCCCCTACTACCCCTCCCACCCCCGTTACTTCTCAACCTGTTGTGTTTACCGATCCTTTCCCGCAACAAGGATTCGTGGCCACTCAACCACCTCACGCCCCGGTAACCACTCAACCTTCCCCTTCTAGTTCCTCTGATTACCAGATTCTCATGATGGCTGCTGACCCACCTCTCACTGTCAACCTCATACTTCAAAATTGGTCCCGTCAGTATTCCACAGCTCATGTTCCGTCTATCTCTGAGTCTCCATCGTCAGGTCCTAAAGAGCCTCTATCGACACCAAATGGTCCCTTGCAACTCCCTCTGCCCAAAGTCGAGGTTCATCCCAAGCCTCCTAAGGGACCATTATGCCGAAATGCTGCCTCTGGTCGGGTTGCCCATTCATACAACATAGTATATGATCTGGCCCAATCTCCTGTAGCCATTTCAACACTGGTACTCCTCCAGTCGTGTCCTTCTCAAAAGAGGGCTCTACTATCTGCCATGGGCGCTGTAGATCCTGCTGATGACCAATTGATTATTTTCGACACCCGTAAGTCAGACCATCCCCCTCTTCCCCCTTCAGTTGCTTTCCAAATCCCAGTCAAAATCCGAAATGCCAATGTTGCCCGGTGTATTATTGATGAGGGAGCATCTACCTGCATAATGTCCACTTCGGTTTGGAAACAACTTGGATCCCCTGAACTGGCCCCTTCCACCATCACCCTTTGTACATAGGATGGCTATGCCTCCCAGCCCATTGGCCTATTTCGTAATTGTCCTATCACCCTTGCCAGAAAGACTGTTTGTGTCGACGTTGAAGTTATCGACGCCCCTCTTGACTACAACATCCTTTTGGGGCGTAGTTACACTTATGCCATGTCAGCCATCCCGTCCGCAGTCCACCGCAAGATGTTTTTTCCTCATAATGGCAAGATTGTCACCATTGACCAATTGACCTACCATGAACCAAAATATTAGACCTCCCCTGAGTCCACCATCTCTATTGTCACCAATAACCCAACTGTTGATTCGTTGACCAGTATTTCCCCCGACGTCTACAAAGACTCCTTTTTTCTTGGAACTTTTCCTGGTCCTTCCCTTCCTCCCGTCTCTGACCCCAGCTTAGCGAATGTTTACATGATGCAATCGTCTCAGGCTAGCCTTCCACAGCCTGCTCCAGCTAGTCAGCAACCTCTATCTCGCCCACCACCTCCTGCTCCTAGCCCTTCGCTTCAATCAACCGAACCTTTTTCACCCAGCCCTTCCCATCACACTCAGGAACCTTCCTACCCTCCTGAGTCAGTTCCCTCAGGTCTCCACCATATGGGAGCCATCCCCGCTGGTCAGATACCTTTCCTTGGTCCCCCCCCCCCCCCCCCGACGTCTATTCGGTCCCCGTCATGGCCACCCTTTCCCTTCCTAATTTAACCTTGGGAATTCCCGTTTGGTATCTTACCCCTCCAACCGAGACCCCACCAGGCCACCCCAACCCATACATAGCTGTGACACCAGTACAACCGATCCCCGTCACTCCTTCCACCACCACAGTGCCCATCGCCCCTCCGCCGAACCCTCCTAATGCTGCGACAGCTACCGGCAAGAAATGAAAAAATCGCAAGGGGGCATCCACTGACAAGGCCACCACACCTCACCCTACCCCTCTCCAACCTGCCAAGCCTTGTGCCTTGTGTGATGGTATCGGTCATCCCACCCATATTTGTCCTGAGTTGCCCCGTATCCAACCCATGGTTAAAGTCATGTTCCCTGAATCTACGGTCCCTGACACCTCTGTTTCTTCCTCATCCGTAGCCAACAACCCAAAGACTCTTCGCACCAACAAACCCTGTGCTCTGTGTGGTGTTCATGGCCATTATTCCCACCATTTCCCTCACCTCACACATTACCGAGCCTCTTTAGAGGTCATTTGCGAGTACGAAGTTGAACAAAATCAATCCGCCTCGCCCATCCTTGCTCAGTATGCGTCAAGTTTACTTGAGGATCCCCCGGCTACCATTGACATCCCTCCCCCTGATGTTGAGATGTCCGAATCTGTTGAAAATGGAAAAAAGAAACAGTGAAGGAGGCATCCTGAAACATATTTCCTGACCTTAGTTGGAAAGTGATCACCTAAACTAGGTGGGGACCACACAGGTGATTTTTTTGTCGCAAAGTCTATTTTTAGACTATGTCTATTTTTAGACATATGGATCATGGTCTATGAGTTGAAGGATGCTATTTATGGATGATTGGTCGAGTTCGTAAAAATAGATGGATCTCTATTTTTAGACATTGGGCGGTTTCTATTTTTAGACTGCCGGGCTAAAAATAGAACAGTCAAATATTATTAACCCTTAATAATATTTAGACTATAAACATTATCTTATCCTCTTGGAGCACTTTAGTTTGATGCTTGGATGTGGCACATGCAGCTGATAGAAGGAAATATGCTTTTCCCAAGGGTTAGTTGAGCTATTGCATGGTTGACTTCAGTTAGAACTCATGTGGTAGAGTTTGGTGGAGTTGATGAGACAGTTGGTGGAGTTGTGTTCGGTTTAACTTAGTTGAACTAGTTGTATTTAGTCTAACTGACAAATACACTAGTGATGAGTGGTGTGAATTAATTATTAATTAATTCACTAATTATTAACTCATAAATCAACTAAAGAACACATCAGTTAACAACAATGCATGGACAGTTCAGTGGAGACCAGTGTTAGAGGTGGGTGAAAGGGTGAGTGTGACTATCAGTTGTGACTATAGCTGTGCATGAGATTTGCACACACATTGATGGAGATTTCCAATGAGGATTGCGTAATTGAAGCTAGTGGGATTCGAACTTGGATCTCATCTTTATTCATCTTGGATTGCGCGGTAGAGGCAGGCAGACTTGTGGAGGAGATTTGAACTTGTGACTTGTTCATCTTCCGAGCTAGTTTGTGTGTAGCACGTGAGATAGTGCTGAGAGCTGTGAGAGATTTGTGCTATGTATTGCTACATGTTCTCTATCATTATAATATACAGATAGTTGGGGGTTTTTAGCTGTAAGCTTTCCCCATTACATACTGTGTTATATGTGTGCTTGATTATGTTTTAATGTGCGCATGCGACTGCTTCTATTTCCGCATATTGATGATCAATTGTAGAAGAGGTTATGTATTATGCATGAAGCTCAAATAGCGTGTAATCAGGATAATCTTAGTGAATAATTCAGCTATTATTCAAATTTTTACATGGTATCAGAGTGAGATTGATCATCGGATCTATTACAGTGATTACAATTATTTCGGTAGACAAAGTCTGTAACGGGCCAGGTAGCCTCTGGATCCATCCTTTCTTTGAAAGGTGATATATCCAGTAAATGCCCCTATATTCAATCTCTGTGCTGGAATTACTTTGTTCTCACATTAGATCGAAAGCGGTTGAGTTTTGAGCTGGTGGAATTCGAATTTGCAGCAGCGTTTTCTTGGTGTCGAAGTCAAAATGTCTTATCAAGGATTGCGATTGGAGTATGCTCTTGAAGGCAGCTCGAATTATATTGCATGGAGAGATAGGATGGAGGAGCTGCTCGATGACAATGGGCTGAAGGAGTTCATAGATGCTGAAGTTCCAAAGCCTAGCGATGCAGCCTTGGTTGAGGCTTGGAAAAAGAAGATAGCAAGGTGTCGAAGGATTCTGTTGGAGGGCGTGAAGGATCACATAGTATCCAGCCTGCATGGAAAATATTCTCCATAATTGATGTGGAAAGTGTTGATAGAATTATTCCAAAGCAATAGTGACCAGAGGAAGTTGGCGCTCAAGGATAAACTCAGGAAAATAAAGATGGAGAAGAATGACACTATTCCGGTATACTTTACAAAGTTTGTCCACTGTAGGGATGAGCTTGGGAGTGTAGGAGTTAGTGTGGATGATGAGGACTTGGTGAGCTTCGCTCTCCTTGGTATTCCGAAGAGTTGGCATGCCTATCAGGATTCTGTCAATGGTCGGGAGAAATTGCCAGGATGGGAGCGACTTTGGTCGGATCTTGTGCAAGAGGAGATAAGGCAGAATACCAGGGATGGATCTTCATCAAAGGCATCTGATGAAGAAGATTGCGCTTTGGCTGCCAAAGCAAGGAAGGGGAAGGGCAAGAAGAATGCTTCTCAATCTGGTGCAGATGGTAAAGAGCATGACATGTCCAAATTGAAGTGTTTTCACTGTCACGATCATGGACATTACGCCACAAATTGTCCACAGAAGAAGAAGAACAAGCAGGCTGCTGGAGCTGCAGCTGGTGAGGCTCTTGCCTCGCAATTTGAGTTGGAATTCTCATTGATCGCATGCATGGTGTCTAGTGCATTGGGATCGGGGTGGTATTTTGATAGTGGTGCTTCCTTTCACATGACGGGAGATGTGAATCTTTTTAGTGACTTGGTGGAGAAAGATCTCCAGTTGCATGTTGAGTTGGGCGACAATGGACGATACAATTTGATACGGGCATTGGTACCATAACCTTTCAGAGGGAGTCAGGTAAACTCATTCTTTTACAAGATGTAGTGCATGTTCCAGGTTTAAAGAAGAATTTGATCTCAGTCGCAATGTTAGAGGATAAAGGGTATGAAGTTGTCTTCAGTGAAGGAAAATTTTTCCTTCGGCACAAGGCAACAGGACAAGTCAAGAAGGTTGGGATTCGAGCAAAGAATCTCTACAGACTTGAAGTAGATGGGATGTCTACGGAGCTTCCTACTGTTGGGAAGAGCAAGAAAGACATGCAATTGATGCTTGAGAGGGAGCAAGTTTTGCATGCAGGTATTAGTGAACCTCGGGATGTGGAGCAGCCACAAGATGAGGATCATGGAGTGGAAGAAACCACCCATGCAGAGAAATTTCGTGCCAGATGGGTAGAGGGAGTGCATGCAGCTATACCACCAGGTGTGAGGTGGGGCGACATGCATGAATAATCCCAAGAGGAGATTTCTGGGCAGGATTCATGAGATGGTGTCGATCTCATGAGTTGAACCTGGCTACGAGGTGCCCACAGCATAGCAGTAGCATGATCAGTTGGATTGATGCAGGTAGATCAAAGTGACAGTTTCAGATACTGGAGCGCGGATCAGAGTTGACAGCAAGTGCAAGAGTGCATGGGTGCAAGAGTTCAACAACGCAGTGATTCCTGATGACATGTGCAGCTGGTACCAGCAGAAGTCGAAGACTTTGATGATATATGCATTAGATTGATTGAGTTGATTAGAGCCTATTCAGTTTCAAAGGGTGCATGGCACATGCTTGGAGTTGCATGGTGCATGCATGCGTTTGCATGGTGCATGCAAAGGGTGCATGGCGAATGCATGGAGTTGCAGGGCGCTTGAAAAGGTTGCAGGGCGAATGCATGGAGTTGCATGTCACATGCAAAGACAGTCCTTTCTTGTTGAGAGGGAGTGTTGAAAATGGCAACAAGAAACAGTGAAGGAGGCATCCTGAAACATATTTCCTGACCTTAGTTGGAAAGTGATCACCTAAACTAGGTGGGGACCACACAGGTGATTTTTTTGTCGCAAAGTCTATTTTTAGACTATGTCTATTTTTAGACATATGGATCATGGTCTATGAGTTGTAGGATGCTATTTATGGATTATTGGTCGAGTTGGTAAAAATAGATGGACCTCTATTTTTAGACATTGGGCGGTTTCTATTTTTAGACTACCGGGCTAAAAATAGAACAGTCAAATATTATTAACCCTTAATAATATTTAGACTATAAACATTATCTTATCCTCTTAGAGCACTTCAGTTTGATGCTTGGATGTGGCACATGCAGCTGACAGAAGGAAATACACTTTTCCTAAGGGTTAGTTGAGCTATTGCATGGTTGACTTCAGTTAGAACTCATGTGGCAGAGTTTGGTGGAGTTGATGAGACAGTTGGTGGAGTTGTGTATGGTTTAACTTAGTTGAACTAGTTGTATTTAGTCTAACTGATAAATACACTAGTGATGAGTGGTGTGAATTAATTATTAATTAATTCACTAATTATTAACTCATAAATCAACTAAATAACACATCAGTTAACTGCAATGCATGGACAGTTCAGTGGAGACCAATGTTAGAGGTGGGTGAAAGGGTGAGTGTGGCTATCAGTTGTGACTATACTTGTGCATGAGATTTGCACACACATTGATTGAGATTGCCAATGAGGATTGCGCAGTATAAGCTAGTGGGATTCGAACTTGGATCCAATTCATTCTCATCTTGGATTGCGCAGTAGAGGCAGGCAGACTTGTGGAGGAGATTTGAACCTGTGACTTGTTCATCTTCCGTGCTAGTTTGTGTGTAGCATGTGAGATAGTGCTGAGAGCTGTGAGAGCTTTGTGCTATGTATTGTTACATTTTCTCTATCATTATAATATACAGATAGTTGGGGGTTTTCAGCTGTATGCTTTCCCATTACATACTGTGTTATATGTGTGCTTGATTATGTTTTAATGTGCGCATGCGACTGCTTCTATTTCCGCATATTGATGATCAATTGTAGAAGAGGTTATGTATTATCCATGAAGCTTAAATAGTGTGTAATTAGGATAATATCGGTGAATAATTCAGCTATTATTCAAATTTCTATAGAATATGCTGCTCCTCTCTTATACCTATCATCATCCGCACACCCCTTGGAGTACATCCCCACTGAATCCACTCCGTCTGTTTCGCTTGATTCCCCTTCCGCCACTTTTTCGGGCTCTTTATGTTTCAACCATATTTTTACTTATTCTTCTGTCATTTCCCCTAATGACCCGTATGTGCACCTTTCTTCCTCTACTGATGATCTAGGTAGCTTTGCAGCCTCTTGTGGTTTCCACCACCTTCCCTTTCCTTCCCATCATCCCAATACTCCCATCCATATCTATGATGTACTTCGCAACATGAATCCTCGCTTTTCCTCCCTTTTCTCGTCTTGCGATGATATTCCCTCGACCCTCTCGTCCACTCATTACCTTGGTTATGTCGATGGCGCCAGTCGCTATTCTCGAAACCTTGCCTCAGTCGCCTGGGCCATTTTTACCCCCTTGCATACCCTTGTTCTTGAAAATGGGGTCTGCATTGGTCAAGCCACCAATAATCAGGCCGAATATGATGCAGTTCGTGGTCTTTTAGCCGATGCTCTCTCTCATCACATCCTCCATCTGCATGTCCATTTAGATTCCCCGCTTCTCATCTTACAACTTAATGGTGTGTATTGTGTGCATAACCCTATCCTGTTTAGACAATATTTACGAGTGCAACTTTTGATACGTGAATTTAGATTCATTACATTTAGCCATATACCTAGAGATCAAAATCACTACATAGATCAAATCGCAAACCATGTTCTAGACTGACATATATCACACACAACATAATAAAATTTAACACCATCAACCACATACATCTACATCACATATATTATATAACACGTGTTTTTAGAGTCCATCTACTCTGAAACATACTACATGCCCATAGCATGTTACAATAACAAAACTACAAAAATGGGGGGCACCACTCGCCCCTACATCGACACTAGGGGGCACCACTTGCCCTACATCTAATCTCTCTCTGGAGGATCCTGAGCCAATGGCTCTGCTCCCACAGCTCGTAGATCACACACAGCCTAACCGGCCATCGCCATGCGTCGCATGATACCTCACCACTCCGAGGGTAGCCCAATACATAACTCTATATACCGGTAATCCAAATCCTGCCAACCACGCTCCGAGACACCAGTCAACAGCCCCTCACATCTACGACGAATGTCCTCCACCTGAGTAGCCATATCCTCGCTCTGCGTCATCCTTGATCCACTTGCCCCTATAGCTCCTGTCGCTGCAGGTCGTCCCATATATCCGGCCAATTTTACCGGAGCTATATCTGCATTCCACAAAAACATCTCGATTAGCATCATGTATACTAGTCACAAAACTCTCAAATACACCTAAAAGATTAGTTTCCTGTCACTTACCATCGGGCCCCCACACTCGACCCGACGGAAGCGGCAAGTCTGGATCTCCCCAATAACTCATCCCACTATAGGGATAGTCGTCTATGTATAATGGCATCTGATCCCAATGCGCAAAGAACTCTGGTCGGAACACCCAGCCGACCGCCCCTCCCCCTCCTCTACATAGTAGTCGTCCCCACTGATGCATCCGGGGCTCTCTTGGACCTCCATCAGGCAACTGTACACGAGGTCATAAGGTCAGGATCTTCTCAAAGAAGAAAGAGCACAACATCGTCCCATAGGCACAATCATGATTCACTTGCCGCTTGTATAGCGACAACTTTCGTTTCACCGACACCAACATCATCTGGGCCCACCCATAGTAGGTCCCACTCAGCACACTCTCCACGATAATCATCTGTCCTCCAGTGATGTGATGGAATGCCTGGCTACCCAAGACCCGTAACACTGCCGTGGCCACTGCCCGGGTCTCCAACCTCTCTAGATCGCCAATGGATATTCGAGTCCCTTTGACTCGGACACCTGGTCGACAATGTCGCTCAACAAAATCCATAATGTTGCGCCCACGTGGTAACACTGGCTACGTATTTCCCACCATCCCTAATGGTGGGAGACCAGTCAAGAAATAAAAATCCTAGACCATCAGCTCAATCCTGTGCCCCTGCACTACAAACGCCTCCTGATCTGGATCCCAGTAACTAATAATACGGGCCAACAAGGGATCTCCAGCCCTCATCAAAGGGTTCTCCAAAAATTTCAGCACCCCATACCTAGCCATTACACGACGGACACCCTGATCCGCCTGGATCTCTGTCTGTAATGTACCTAAGTTTCTCTCTCTCCATTTGATCAATATATCTTCCATATCTGCACAAAAACATCATTTTTTCAGTCTACAGATCCACAAAACTGCATCTATTCACACCAAAACTGAATCTCAGCCCAAAACGGCACTGAAATCACCTCCCTCTCACAGGTCACACTTTTTAGCAAAAACCTGGGCCAGGTCGCACTTTTTAGGCCCAAACCTGCGTCCCAGGTCACAGTTTTTGCCCCAAAAAGTGTGACCCGATCATGAGGAAGAAGTAGGGGCAGTTACTGAGATTTCAGGCCCTAATCTGAACTTTGAATCCATAAAAAACAAAGAGTAGGATTAGACCTCTTACCTGCAACTGAAGAATCACGATTCCAACGGTCGGTTTGTCTGCTACGATCACCGCAAGATTTAGGGCCTTCTCTCCTCTCCACATTCACCACAGCTACATAAGAAAATGAATGATTTTGGAGGGAAAATGCCTTATTAGAAGAAAAACCCCTGTTTTTTCTTTCGCCCGCTGCGACCAAACCGTAGCCCCATTTGACAAACCGTTTGCACCGTTGGAAAGCTCTCACTAAGCACTCAAATGGGTGTTTGTTAGTTTTTCATGTTTTGATACTTCACCAGGACACATTTTGTCCATGACGGATCTTTTCATCTCTTCTCAAAATCGAATTTCTTCACTTACAACACTTATACCAGGGGCACCACTTTGCCTCCTTACTTGTCTTTGTTCATGTTGATTTTCGTCATGAGCTACCCTATTGTACTCATGCTTTTACGGTCCCCCATTGGGCCTTCACTGCATGGCAGCACCATCGAGTTGCCCTTGTTTAGAGCAGTTGAGTCGAGTCACCAGCACATTCATGGAGTCTACCCCGAGTCCCTTTGTACCCCACCATAGTCCTCCCTCTTTTTATGCTCGGTCCCTCTCTCATGTCACACATTATGGCCTTCAGTACCCCTGTCCACTATCCCTCCTGATATTGTGTCAGTCGCTGCCAAGCCATCCCTACACTTTATGCTCTAATAAGGAAGTCGTCTAACCGCTCCTCCATTTCTCTCATTCCATTATCGTCATTAGTGTCTACTTGGTCGTCACTCTACTATTTTCCTCCGCACCTTAGGTGGGGTTCCCTTACTTGCCTCACCTATGGCAGACCTCCTTCTGTCGACATCAGCTCATTTCCTCCAGAAGCCAGGTCTAGGGGGCAGTGTCCCTTGGTTCGAGCTCTTCCTAGCATGATCGTGATATATACACTTGATGGTCCAGTGACGCAGCAGCAACTATTGGTGATTCCCGGGCATGTGTGAGATGTATCAACCCTCATGAGGGGGTGGCCCTGCAGGTAGCCCCCCACATGCCCAGATGCCTTCATTTCAACCCTTGATGCAGCTCCTCTCATATGATGATATCGGCCTCAGCCGCTTGCAGTGCCTCTTCCATTTGCACGTATCTGTCAGCTTTTGTGAGCACTTCCCTGCGTGTAGGGGGAATTTGGGAGTATTTATATCTCATGTACTACCATATTATTGTATAAGCCCTGACGATTATTCTAAGCATTGCATGTATGTGGGATTCATCATGTCATTTATCTGGCTTCTGTTTAGGCCAACACATGCTTCATTATTGCATTTCGTGGTTTTCCGGGTGCCTTATTCTTTGTACTTATTGCATTCCGTGGTTTTCTGGGTGCCTTATCCTTTGTACTTTGTCTCGGCGGGCATAGGTATGCCTCCCACGCCGCCTTTAGCACATGTACCACTTCATAGAGACTTGTTGCACCTGTAAGTCTCATCTCCTCAGGGTCTAGTCCTTTCACACCTCAGACATCCTTACATTTCTCTCTCACCTCTCTCTTGATGCCTAGTGATTGAGTTCTTACAACGTACATCGGTCTTATGATTTGCTCCTAACACTCATATGTTGGGGGGAAATCTGTTACACCAATTTTTGGTCATCTAACCTGTTATTATTAGATGAACCCAAGTACACCATGTAAGACCAATTTTACCACAAGTAAAATTTCTTTCACCACATAAAATAACCTATTTGTTTATATTTCCTTGTCATATTTAACCCAAAATAAGGAACTTAATTAAATAAATCCTTATTTATTTAATTATTCCCTAAGAATAAGTTATTTAAATCATTATTTAAATAATATTCTTAGTTAAATTTGACTAAATCATCCATAAATAATTAAAAAAACCATTATTTATTTAATTATATTTCCATCACTTCCCTAAGATGATAAATAAACCATTTATTTATTTATTATTATAAATAAAGGAATTGACCCAAGTCAAGAACCCTTTTCCCTCCAAAAAATATAATAAAATATTCCTAAAGGGTGCTTCTAGAATTCGATTAATAATATTTTATTCATGCACTGAGTTCTAGACCGCCCCAATATTTTGTTATAAATAGGGGGGTTTTCCCCATTCATTAGTCACCTTCATTGTATTAGATCACTCTGGATCTACTCTTGGTCACCATTTTCCATTTTGTTTTGTGAACTCCCATTGAGTTCCATGTTTGCTTTTATACATCCATAAGAGAGAGAAATGTTAGATCTGAAACACTGAGGACTTCCAAGAACCCATCCCACTGAGGAGAACCAGAAAACACCTTTCTTGTTTTCCTCTCAGGTGCCCCATTCTTTAATATAATACAAAAAATTATTTTAAACACTTTGTTCTTGTCTTGTTCATTGGATGCATGCAACCATGTTATATTTTATCTGCTTAATGTCTTCTTGTGTTTAGATCTAAATTTGTGCAGCAAAATTAAAGATATTTTGCAGCCATAATTGATGTTAGGGCTATTTGTTATGCGTAGCTAAAGTGATCTTTTACGACGAAAGAATCATACTAACAGGTAAGATGTGTTGGCCACCCATTAAAAAAAATAAAATAACATTTAATAGCTCGGGTAATGTGAATAAGGTGGTAAATGTTACATTGGTCGATAATATTTTGGTGGCAAGAGTTTTTATTAGGAGGATTCAAGCCTAGAGAGAGAAATATGAAAAGTGTGGGATAGCACAACATAGGGGACAAGAGAAGGAAAAATAGAACTACTAGAAAAACAACAGCACAATAGGGAATTCAAACATCCAGGTACAACACAAAAGGAAAGTAAAGAGAGGATATGAGCTGATAAGGAAGGAAATTCAAAAATTAAAGGGAGATTATTGCAAAAGAAAGGAGGAGAAATATAGAAAAGGAAAAATGTAAAAGGAGGACTACGAGAAGATGGAAAATCCAGGAAGAATGTTGAACATCAAAGGAATGGTGTTTCGATTGGAAAGGAAGCACAAAGAAATCAATTCCTGGTGAGGAATTAATTGCCTCTTGAATCCTCGATTGGTGAGAGGGTGAAGATGGTGTTTCTTAGAAATCTGTGAGCATTGGGGTGGAGGAATTTTTCCTGGAAATTTCTTGATGGATTTATGGAGGCTTCCTTGTTGTATCTTGATTTTATTGTGGGTTCTAGATTCCCCAAGTTGGGTGGAACCACAATTTTGAATTATGAGGGGTGGAGATATTTGGTCTCTAGACACCCTATGCACTTTGTTGATTGCAACGCAACTGGTGGGTGGAGGTGGAAGAATCTCTAGAGTACCTATTTCAACTGATAGTTGTGTTTAATCCATGAGAAAAAGATCGCTAAACAGTTGGAATATGGATTGGGGGTGACAGTCGCAAGTGAGAATTTTGCTCCACTTGTCTATGGTTGGGTGGAGATTTATTATCCCAGACTGATTTTCCCATTATCTTTCAATATAAGTGTTCTCATTTTTCCCATGAGTGTGTGTTGGTTTCCTTTTTGGAGTGAACAACATGAAGATCAATTCATAATTATAATGAAATAATTTTTGTTTGTGTTGGAAGCTCTTACCAGGATTATGCATGTTTTTGTGTGTAAACTATTGAATACAATCCACATGATAATGTGAATGAATGATTTCATGAGATGATGAGTTTTACACTGACATCATAATTGTAGGTATTTATTTATATGTGGAAGTGTTGAATTGTACCAGCTAATGTGATTGAACAATTAGTGTTATAAAACGATGGGGAATGATTTATAATATATTCTGATGTATGTCGATTGGCTTATTCATGGTTTAAGAGAAGGAGGCTTTGTTGCCATCACTTATAGAGGAATTTTTTCATCTAATTTGACGTGCATGATCTGTTGAGCCTTGTTCACTTATTTTATTGGCTAAGAGAGTTATTGAGCCAAAGAAGGGGAGGTAGCAGAGTAGAAGGGGAGTTCACCTCCGACTATCCTTGGGATAAGTTACTGCCATGGTGGTAGTACATGTGTGTCAAGTGCCATGTGGGCCTATCCACAGTGGGGTGTGGACATGTCACGTGCCAAATGGAGGCCAGATGACGTGGCAAAGGTTAAAATGACCTATCTTTAAAGGGTTATAACTTTTGATCCATAAGTCAGATTGAGATGATATTTATATCACTGGATTTGTCTCAACGAGATGATGTTATCCATTTGAAGTTTTGAGGTAGCTAGATAATTTTTAAATTTTTTATATCTCATTCCCATAATTTTAAATTGGGAATTGGGTTAGCACAGTGACCACATGCTTCTAACTGTGGTTGGTTTTTAGGGTTAGGAGGTTGTTATAGGTGGTATCAAATCTTCCAGGTTCATCGCTTGGACTGGATGGGCTCCACCATGAGCAAGTAACAATAGACTCCTGTCAAGGGGCCTCATGTTGATTATTAGGAAATTAATAAGACAAACATATAGGTGTTGCAAGTCGGTAGGTAATTGATTAATTGCATGCATGAATGATGCGCTCATGATGTGAGTTAGTTATGTAGCATGGTACAAACAATTGATATGTTTTTTTATTTTATTGATGAGCTAATAAATTGTGTTGACGGATATATTTTTTTGACGATACATACATGCATATTGATTCTAATGATTTTTTTATTGACTATTATTGGTGCACTAACATAGAATATTTGTTACAGTTAGCCTTACATAACAGATCTACAAAATCAAGTATATGACATGATTTATTTTCATTTGTTTATATTATCATATATCTAAAAATTTCATGTGAATGACAACACATCACAAGTATTAAAATATAGAGAAATAAAAATAAATGATGACATGAATGGTACAATATAAATTTTATCAGTCACAACATGGGTATGAAGAAGCATGGGAAAATGAAGAAGAAAGATCAATTGGCCAAGGGGGAGGGGAAAAATATCCTAACTAGATGGATACCTTAAGGAGCCTAAGGGTTGAGATCTAAAGCTTAAAAGCGGATAATAAAAGGTTGATAAAGGATTACGAGAGGCAAGCTAAGGTGAATGAAACAACACTACAAAGCCTCTCATATTTATAGAGATGGAGGCAACATGAGATGGGGGATAGTCATAGATACAAGGAAAGCCCTTTGGATTCAGAAGAGAAAAAAATGGGGCATATGGTAGTAGGTCCAAGAAGAAGCATCAGTGGGAAATTAAGATCATGAGAGAAAATGCACCATTGAGAACCATAGAGAGAATAACCAACACTTATGGGCCTCACTCTAGTACACATTCTAGGTCTACTACCAGGAGGTGTCATAACCATTCTCCTCACCATCATCTAAGAAAGAGAGAAAGAGATTATATGCATAAGTAATTTAAGATCACCAAACCACCCAAATTTGATGGAGAGATGAATAAATTTGAAGGTGTAGAATCGTGGTTGCTTGGGATGAAGAAATTATTCAAAATCCATGAATAATTTGAGAATATGAAGATAAAGTTGGGCACCTATATTCTAAAAGTAAAATCATAAATATGGTTGGAATATTTGAAGAATTTCAAATTCATAACAAAAGAGAGGCTGACATGGAGAGATTTTAAGGGTTTCTTCAAATAAATATTTATTAGATTGATATTATGGAATCAAGAAGAAGGAATTTTATGAGTTGAAAATGGGACAATTATGGATGAAGAATACATTATCAGACTTTAGGAATTTCTGAGATATGTGCCATATCTCAAGTATGAGAATGTAAAAGTTCAATTATTTATCATTAGGTTTCCCATGTCATTTACAGATCACATTGAGCTTCACAAACCTCAAACTTTGGAAAATTCCATAAAGAAATTAAAACACATCTATGAACAAGAAAAGAGTAGGATATAATTAAAATTGATTGGAAAGTAAGGAAAATTGTTAAGGATAAGAAGAAATGACCCAAGAAAATTGTGGACAAGAAGTAAGAAATGCACAAAAATAATGCAAATCGATTTCAACAGAAATTTATTCCAGTTGATAAAGGTAATGTGAATCACTTGGAAGGATATAAACACAAGTTTGAGGATAACAAGCCATTTAAATGTTGGAATTGTTGGAAAAATCACCAAAAGAGGGATTTCCCACACCAGAAAAACATGGGGCCATAAAATTGCAATGCCCATGAAGCTCGTATTATGGGTGATGTAGCACAAAGTCTGCCTAGAATCTATACAGTTGTGGATAATCGTTAGGAAGACCCCCAGGTGTCCATAATTGAGATGGAAGGTAATTTTTTTAACTAAGTTATTTCCATTTTAATTGACCCTAGTTCTAATTACAATTACATCAACCCAGAGCTCGTGGAAAAATGAAAATTGGCCAAAGAATCACACACAAAGACATGGTTAGTTCAATTAGAAACTAGGACAAAGAGAAAAATAATTCATTGGGTATAATTGTGTGCATTTGAGCTTAATGACATGACAAAAACAACACATTTAATTTGTTTTTCTTTATGTGCATACAACATGTTATTGAGCATGGACTAGATGTACATGCACATAACCAAATTTGATTGTTTTGAAAAGGAAATTGAATGCTTGAATGGAATTGGAGAAAGAAGGATATTAAGGGGCAAGGAGAATCCAACTTCAGTAAGGCTGATCACAACCATGCAAGCCAAACTTATTTTTTGAAAAGGTTGTAAATTATTTGATGTACAAATTTTTAGAGATGAAAAAGCTAGTGACAACGATGGACAAGAGGAAATTGAAGTCTTGAAGTAATATCCTGTGCTACAAAAATATGTTGACGTATTTCCAAAAAAAAATATAGGATTACCTCCTCACAGAGAAGTTAATTTATCTATCTAATTTATGCTTAGGGAAGAACCAGTATCCAAGGCATCATACCAGATGATTACTCCTGAACTGGATGAGTTAAAATTATAGCTTAAGGATATTGTTGATAAAGGATATATATGGCCAAGTGTATCACCGTGGGGAGCTCCAGTATTGTTCTTAAAGAAAAAGGATGGCATTGATTACATTCAATTAAATAAAGTGACCATCAAAAACCAGTATTTTTTGCCACAGATTGATTATTTACTTGACTAGTTGAGGGGAGCAGTAGATTTCTCCAAGATAGACTTAAGATCAGGGTATCATCAAGTGCACATCAAATAAGAAGATATACATAAAAGTAATTTTTGGACAAGATATGGGAACTATGAGTTTGTAGTGGTACCCTTTGGGCCTACTAATGCCCCATCCACTTTCATGTGTTTAATGAACAATGTCTTGCATCTTTATATGGAATAATTTGTGATTGGCTTTGTTGATGACATATTGGTGTACTCAAGGATTGAAGGAGAGCATGAAAAGAACCTAGTTGTAGTACTACAGTTGCTGAGGGAACAGAAGATTTATGAAAATATTAGCAAGTTTAAATTCCTTCAGTCACAAATACATTATTTGGAGCACATTGTCTCCAAGAAGGGGATATTAGTTGATCCAGAAAATATCAAGACCATAATGGAGTGTCCAACACTAAAAAATGTGAGTGAGATCAAATCATTCTTGGGATTGGCAGACTACTATAAGAGGTTCATCAAAAAATTCTCTAATATAGGCCATCCTATGACTTCCTTGGAAAGAAAGTGAAATAAATTCCAGTGGATAGTTGAATGTGCAACAATATTCAAGCACTTGAAGCAGTTTCTCAGTAATGCCCCAGTGTTGAGGATTGCAAATTTGGACAAATATTTTGTGGTATCTATAGACTCCTGCAATGAAGGGCTTGGTGGAGTCTTGATGGAGGAAGTACATGTAGTTATTTGAGTCATATAAATTAAATGAGCATGAGGAAAACTACATGGCTCATGATCTAGAATTTGCTTCCATTATTCATGCACTAAAGATATGTAGGCATTACCTCCTCAATATAAGGTACTCATGAGAGATAATGGTGAACTTAAATATTTGTTTGAACAACCTAAGTTTAATGCAAGACAAGCTAAGTGGATAGCTATACCTATAGAGTTTGAATTTTACATCAAGTACATCAAAGGCAAGGAGAACAAGGTTGATGATGCACTCAGTAGAAGGATTCAAATGAATCACATGACAACCATAAGTTCCTATGAAATGGACCTAGTAGAATGGATCAAGCATGTAGGGAAACATGATGAGAAATACCAGGAAGTGAAGGAGAAGCTACAATAATATAGCCAGGATAAGGGATATCATCTCACAAATGAGGGTCTAATTATATTCAAGAGTAGAATATATGTACCAATTAATGATGAGTTGAAGAGGATTATAATGAGAAAGTTCCATGCAAACCATATTACACCCACTCGGGATACCAAAATACTCTCACGACCATCATTTTTTTTTATTATTGGCCTGATTTGAAATAGTAGGTGGTTTATTTTGTCGCTAAATTCATAAAATGAAAATGGGTGAAGGTCAGATGTAAACATCCAACGATATTATTGCATCTCGTTCCCATTACAAAATGGAAGTGGGAAGTGATCTCCATGGATTTTCTAGACAACATGACACAATTATGGTGGTGATTGACAAGTTGAGCAAGGTGTCTCATTTCATATCATTAAAATCCACCAATTTATCTACTAAGGTAGCTCAAATATTCATAAAGGAGGTTGTGAGGTTGCATGGAGTTCCCAAGAAAAATATTTAAAATGAGATGTCATTTCACTTCCAAGTTTTGGAAGCAACTATTTGTAGGATTAGGTACATAATTGGCTTTCAATACAACTTATCATGCACGAATAGATGGGAAAATAGAGAGGAAAAATAGAATCTTGAAAGACATGTTGAGGATGTATGTAATGCACCAACAAAATAAGTGGGAAGAGTATCTTCCACTTGTAGACTTTGTATACAATAATGGATACCAAGAGTCTCTAAAGATGATCCCATTTGAGGCACTTTATGGAATGAGTTACAATAATCCTATTAGTTGGAGTGATCTAGTGAGAAATTTCCTCATTTGGCTTGATATGCTAAAAGTGATATACCATCAAATGCAATTCCTTATGTAGAATTTACATTTGGCACAAGAAAGGAAGAATAGATATTCAAATCAACATAGGGTGCATAAAAAGTTCCAAATTGGGGAACATGTTTACTTCAAAGTTAGGCCAAAGAAAATTTCTTTGAATATTCGATTGTGTGCCAAGATGGCACCATGGTATTATGGGAATTTTGAGATACTTGAAAGGATAAGACTAGTAGCCTATAGGTTGGCCTTGCCCGCATCAATTAAAATCCATGATGTTCTCCATGTTTCTTTGCTTAAAAGATATGTACAAGATTCTAATCATGTGATTGATTGGTGTGTGTTACAATTGTAACCTGAGGGATAATTCTATCCAGAGCCACTATGCATCCTCAACCGGAGGAGCCTCATTCTCCAAAATCAATCAAAATAACAATTTGAGGTGAAAAGGAGGCACTTTTGGTACACCATAACCCACTTAGGAAATGGTTGATTCAATGAGGGAAGCATATCCCTTTTTGTAGGTTGGCTAAAGCAAATGTATATAAATTGTAAATATCGTACAAAGTTGTGTATATAAAGCTCCATAAACATTAGTTTATTTATATTTAAGCATGTATTTTGTGTTTCATATGGAAAAAGAACACTGAGGGTAGTGTTCCCCCAAGGTGGAGGGTTTTGTGACAACCCCAATTAATTTACTCTTATGTATGCAATGTAAACATTTTGAAAAAAAATGTGTTGAGTAATGAGACATGGATTCCAAAAGGCTTGGGAGGTTACTTTCTGGGATATTTTAAGGTTTCCTTACAACAAAAATTTGAGTTGGTACATAACAATTCATATTTGGGAAAATGAGGAAAATTTGTATTTTCTTTTCAAGTTGTGCTTTTATATCAGTGGATAAGAAAACAAGGACAAGAAAATTTAAAATAAATAACAGGCAAGCCACCATATAGTAAGATGTGTTGGCCACCCACTGTAAAAAACAAAACAAAATTTAATAGCATGTGGAACATGCAGGCAGGTGGCACATTTTTCATTGGTTGACAAGATTATGCTGGCAAGATAGAGAGCGAGATAGATAAAATAGAATTGATGGGACAATGCAACAAAGGGGACATGAAAAGGAAAAATCGAACTGCTAGAAAAATCGAAGAACAATTGGGAATTTGAACATTAAAGGGCATCACAATAGAAAAGGAAATATAGAATTCAAACTGTCGAGGAAGGACAGTCGAAAAACAAAGGGATAAGAATGCAGAAGAAAGGAGGATAATTCTAGAAAAAAAAATGCAGCAGGAGTACTAAGTCAATATGTAAAATCCAGGAAGAATTATGCACATCAAAGGAATGATGTTTCGATTAGAAATGGAGCATGAAGAAATCCCTTCTAGGTGAGTAATTAATTGCCTCATGAGTCTCCTATTGAACAAAGGGCGAATATGGTGTTTCTCATAAATCCTGAGGGTTGGGGTGGAGAAATTATTCCTAGAAAATTCCTAGAGGATTTTAGAGGCTTCCTCATTATATCTTGATTTTATTGTGGGTTTTGGATTCCCTGAATTGTTAGGTAAATTGAATCTAGGTTAGAGTCAAGGTTGACCAAGTTAAATAGTGTTGGTTTTTGGGGAACATGGTATTCTGCACCCATGGTTTTCTCTTGTTGTATTACATGTAATGGAGCCTATATAAGGCTAAGAGGACTTCATTGTAATGTAGGCTAAGGAGATGAGTAGTGAAGGCTTAATTTTCAAGGTTGACCAAGGTTTTTGCCAAGGCTAATGAAATTTCACTGGGTTGGGTTTTTCCCTGGAGTTGGGGTTTTCCTAGAGAAAATTTTGTGTGCATTGTGTATTTTTTATTATTGTTTTTGTGTTTATTTATTTTTCTCTCGGTAAATAAGTTTATATCTCTGATAGTTTTTTCTTCAATTGGTGTCAGTGTCGAAGGTTGATGTGTTTTGGTTTTATAAATATGCTTCTGTTGCAAATATTTATTTGGCTCGGTGGTTGGAGAGATATGATCGTAGATCATAAAAGAAGCATGACCGATATGACATGAGTCAGAAAATTTGTCCTGTTGTTGAAAATGGATAGTGTGAAAAATGGCATCCTGATTCGCATTAGATTGGCGTGAAAGAGATGGATCCCTTCCTCACTTGGAGATCCATATTTTTGGGTTGTTTTGGACAATAATATTTCCAATGAGATGGAGGTGTTTTTTTTGGAATAACAGATGAGAATTTTGGATCCTATCTCGACTCATCATGTTGAATATTCGATGCGGGAGAATCAGGAGGTGATCAGGGCAGATCTCGATGTGGCCAAGGACATGGGCATGAAAATGAGATCCCAGGGCTACATCAGAGCAATGTAGTGGGAAGTGGAAAACTTTGACAATGCCAAGATGGCAACAATAGAAATATGCATAACACACACGCTATTCTCAGGACTATGAGGCATGAACTATGTCTAGATGCAGATGTTCGAGTTCAACGTACAGAGGGGTTATGGCATGAATGTCAAGGAATCGATCTCACACAATGAAGATGACACTTGGGCCATGACACAATCCGAATGGTGATATTAGCGGATGAGTTCTAGAGAATTTTGTTCAGAATATTTGAGTCACATGGTATTGCTTTTGAAAAGTGGAAGAAACGATGTGAATGTAGAAATTTTGAATAATAGCTGAATTATTCACCAAGATTATCCTGATTACACACTATTTAAGCTTTATGCATAATACATAACCTCTTCTACAATTGATCATCAATATGCAGAAATAGAAAGCAGTCGCATGCACTCATTAAAACATAATCAAGCACACATATCAACACAGTATGTAATGGGGAAAGAAATAGCTGAAAACCCCCAACTATCTGTATATTATAATGATAGAGAACATGTAACAATACATAGCACAATACTCCTCACAAGTACTCAGTACTATCTCCAAAAAGTTACACACAAACTAACTGAGATTTGAACAAGTCATGGGTTCAAATCTCCTCCACAAGTCTGCCTGCCTCTACTGCGTAATCCAAGTTGATTAATGATGAGATCCAAGTTTGAATCCCACTAGCTTCAACTGCGCAATCCTCATTGGCAATCTCCATCAATGTGTGTGCAAATCTCATGCACAGCCAATAGTCACAACTGATAGTAGACTCACCCTTTCACCCAACTCTAACACTGGTCTCCACTGAACTGTCCATGCATTGCAGTTAACTGATGTGTTCTTTAGTTGATTTATGAGTTAATAATTAGTGAATTAATTAATAATTAATTCACACCACTCATCACTAGTGTATTTATCAGTTAGACTAAATAAAACTAGTTCAACTAAGTTAAACCGAACACAACTCCACCAACTGTCTCATCAACTCCACCAAACTCTGCCACTTGAGTTCTAACTGAAGTCAACCATGCAATAGCTCAACTAACCCTTAGAAAAAGTGTATTTCCTTCTGTCAGCTGCATGTGCCACATCCAAGCATCAAACTGAAGTGCTCCAAGAGGATAAGATAATGTTTATAGTCTAAATATTATTAAGGGTTAATAATATTCGATTGTTCTATTTTTAGCCCGGCAGTCTAAAAATAGATTCCGCCCAATGTCTAAAAATAGAGGTCCATCTATTTTTACCAACTCGACCAATCATCCATAAATAACATCCTGCAACTCATATACCATGATCCATATGTCTAAAAATAGACATAGTCTAAAAATAGACTTTGCGCTAAAAATAGCCTGCGGGCCCACTTAGTGAAGGCGACTTCTTTTCACTAAGCTCCATCATCTTGTTTCATTTTCAACACTCCCTCTCAACAAGATATGGATTATCTACAACCCTATCTTGCTCTATGGTATTCGAATTTTCTCTGGTGAGCGCTTCGTCAAGATATCAACATCCTCGATCCTCCGTGGGAATAGCGAAAGTAACATGATTCTCCGCCGCACACAATATCCGACATATGATGAAAACTATGTCGATGTGTTTGGATCTATCATGAAATTGGATAAGCCAAGAGTTTAATGTAACTCTATTCTCGATCACAAGAACCATGAGGCTCCAAGTGTGACCCGAACAATCCAACCGTAATCTTCCTCATCCATATGGCCTCGTGATGGGGCCCAATATTGCTGCCATACTCGGCCTCCGCCGAACCGAGTGCCACGGATCTCTCGCTTCCCCGTCGTACCAGGAAACTACTGTCGACCCGATACTGAAAACTCCTCCAGACGTGCTCTTCCAGTCCGTTGGGATCCCTGCCCAATTTGCATCCGTGAAGCCACAAAGCTTCACCCCATCCTCCTGTCTGTACCACAGACCATATCCCAATGTGCCTCTAAGATAACGCAATACATGCTTTCCTGCCTTCCAGAAGAGCTTGGTAGGCTTAAACATAGCTTGTGAAATCTGGTTAACAGCATAGCATATATCGGGTCATGTATTGACCAGATACATAAGCGACCCCACCAACCGTCGAAAGACAGTGGCATCCACTACCTCTGCCGAAGTAGCATCCTCCTTCCTCCAACTTCCAGGAAGAGGAGTATCAACATGTCAACAGCTTGCAACCATGCATGTTGAACTTCTCCAGTATTTCCCGGGCATACTTACCCTGAGAAACAAATAGTCCATCACTGCGCTGCCAAATTTCCAATCCCAGGAAATAATGAAGGAGGCCCAAGTCCTTCATATCAAACTCTTTAGCAAGATCCTCCTTGCATGAAAGTATCAACAGCTCATCTCCCTTCAAAATCAGATCATCTACATACAATACAATGATCAGCAAATTTCCCTCCACCACAATCTGGTACAGGTTAGGATCCGCCTCACTCTTGGAGAATCCAAGTCTGGTGAAATAACTGTCTATCCATGTGTACCAAGCACGAGGTGCTTGTTTCAACCCGTACAAAGGTTCTCTGATTATGCACGACTCACCGTTGAAGATCTCGAAACCTTCGGGCTGCTCTATGTACACCTCCTCCTCAATGACTCCATCGAGAACGTAGTCTTCACATCCATCTGATGGATGTGCCACCCCATCTGCGCTGAGAGAGCTAGGATCGTCCGTATGGAAGAATACCTTGCGACAGGTGCAAAGGTCTCCTCATAATCGATCCCCTCTATCTGTGAGAAGCCTCAGGAAAAAAATCTCACCTTGTACTTCTCCACACTCCCGTCAGCCGCCTACTTCACTTTGTAGATCCATCGCGAACCCACCACTGATTTCCCCTCCGGTCTTGGGACAATCTCCCATGCAATGTTTCTAACAATCGAATCATACTCTTCCACCATGGCATCTACCCATGCGGGGTCCCCCACAACTTCCTCGAAAGAGGATGGCTCTGTCACGACACATTTTCTCACAAGAGCCATGTATCCAGTGTACCGATCCGGTGACTGTCTCTGTCTGCGTTGTGCTATAGGTGGTCCTACAATCTTCTCTGCATCTTGAGCCAGTCGCCTTCGTAGTGCGCTTGCACCGTGGATGTTGGCACTGCGTGAGTGTCTTCCCACCTAAGAACTTCCTGTGGCTGATCCACATCCGTAAGCTCATATCCTAGGGAACTAATAGCTCCTCATCTGCATGCAAGTGTGGCTCCTCGTCGATCAACACTTGCATGGCTTTCTCCTCCTGAAATTTGATATCCCGTCGCACAACAGTCTTGCGACTGTCTGGAAAATACACACGATAGTTGTGGGGTGTATCAGTGTACCCCAAAAATATCCCAACCTCTGCGGTCAGATCCAGCTTCTTTCTGGCATCCTTCATCACATGCAAGTAGACAGGTGAACCAAAAATCCTCAAATGGGAAATATCAGGTCTCTTACCAGAAAACACCTCCTCCAGTGTACTCATGCCAAGTATCTTGTGAGGACAACGGTTCTGCACATATACTGCAGTATTGCATGCCTCTGCCCACAAGTGAAGGGGTAGGCCCTGATCATGCAACATTTCCCGTGCAGCACCCATGATCGTTCTGTTCTTCCGCTCAGTAACCCCGTTCTGCTGTGGGTTATGAGGTGCAATGAGCTCTCTCTGAATTCCTTCTGCGCTGCAAAAGTCCTTGAATTTAGCAGAGATGAATTCACCACCATTGTCGCTCTTAAGAGCCTTCACATGCTTCCCCGATTCCTTCTCCACCAGCGCCTTGAACTCACAGAACTTTGAGTATGTCTCGCTCTTCTTCTTCATGAAGAAGATCCAGCACTTACGAGAAAAATCATCAACAAATATCACATAATACCTGTGCTTTGCTGTCGAAGCTGCTGAGAAAGGTCCACACACGTCTATGTGAATTCTCTCAAGGATTGTCGTGGCACAACTATCCTTCTCGTGAAAGGTGGCTTTCACAAATTTTCCCAGGGTACATCCCTTGCACTGATCTGACTGTGCAAGAGTACCCTTAGGAAGCCCAGTAGAAATCTGCTGCACGATTTTCAAAGCTCCATGGTGAAGGTGGCCCAATCTCCTATGCCACAGTTCGCCCTCATCATCCTGGCTCACCATTTCTCCTGCCTTGCATGCCATTTTTGTGCAGCCATCTACTTGCAACTGATAAAGGTTCTTGACTCGAACCCCTATCTTCCGGGTTTCTCCAGTAGTCTTACTGCGCAGGAAAGCCTTTCCTTCACTGAAGACCACATCATACCCCTTGTCTTCCAACATCGCCACAGAGATCAGATTCTTCTTCAATCCTGGAACATGCATCACTTCCTTCAATACGAAGGGTTTACCAGACTCCCTCTCAAAGGAAATAGTACCGATACCAGTCGCACTGTATCTACCATCATCGCCCATCTCGATGTGCACTCCAAGATCTTTCTCATCCAGATCTGAAAAAAAATCTCGATCTCCAGTCATGTGAAAAGACGCACCAGCGTCACAAGAACCATGCGAGCCATCACACTTGAGACCAGCGTACGATGAAAGAAAAATCCGGCTCAAGCTGAGGCTAAGGCCTCTCCCACTGCAGATCCAACAACCTGCTTATTTTTCTTCTTCTGTGGACAATTTGTGGCATAATGTCCATGCTGGTGACAGTGAAAGAACTTCACCTTGGACATGTCCTGCTTCTTTCCTTTTGCACCAGAATGAGAAGCTTTATTGCTCTTCCCCTTCTTTGCTTTGGCAGCCAAAGTGCAATTTTCTTCATTAGATGCCTTTGGTGAAGATCTGTCCCTGGTATTTCGCCTTATCTCCTCTTGCACCAGATCCGACCAAAGTCGCTCCCATCCTGGAAATTTCTCCCGACCATTGACATAATCCTGATAGGCATGCCAACTCTTCGAAAGACCCCGAGGAGGGCAGCTCACCAATTTCCTCATCATCGGCAATTCACCCACACTTCCCGACTCATCCATTGGATGAACTTCGTGAGAATACTTGGGCATATTTGTAGCCTTTCTCCATCTTTATGTCCAGGTTTATCCTTGAGCGCCAACTTCCTCTAGTCGCTCTTGCTTTGGAATAAATTTGTCAAATCTTTCCACATCAAGAATGGAGAAGCCTTACCATGAAGGCTGGACACTATGTGATCCTTCACACCTTCCAACAAAATCCTTCGACACTTTTCTGTCTTCTTTTGCCATGCGTCAAGTACGGTAGCATCACTAGAAGTAGGTTTTGGAATTTCTGCATCTATGAACTCCTTCAACCCATTGTCATCCAGCACCGCCTCCATCCTGTCCTTCCATGCAATATAATTTGAGCTGCCCTCAAGGGCATACTCCAATCGCAATCCGTTGAAAGACATTTCAACTTCAACACCAAGAAAACACTGCTGCAAATTCGAATTCCACCTTCTCACACCAAATTCGAATTCCACCAGCTCAAAACTCAGCAGCTTCGATCTAATGTGAAAAATTACTTCTGCTAGAGATCGAGTAAGAGGCATTCTTGGATATATCACCTTTCAAAGAAAGGATGGATCTAGAGAGCTACATTTGAATTCTGATTTCTGTCTACCGAAATAATTATAATCAACTGTAATAGATCCGATGATCAATTACGCTCCCCGATACCATGTATAAATTTTGAATAATAGCTGAATTATTCAGATATTAATACGATTACACACTATTTAAGCTTCATGCATAATACATAACCTCTTCTAAAATTGATCATCAATATGCGGAAATAGAAAGCAGTCGCATGCGCTCATTAAAACACAATCAAGCACACATATCAACACAGGATGTAATGGGGAAAGCAATAGCTGAAAACGCCCATCTATCTGTATATTATAATGATGGAGAACATGTAACAATACATAGCACAATACTCCTCACAAGTACTCAGTACTATCTCCAAAAAGTTACACACACACTATATGAGATTTGAACAAGTCATGGGTTCAAATCTCCTCCACAAGTCTACCTCCCTCTACTGCGCAATCCAAGTGAGTAATGAATGAGATCCAAGTTCGAATCCCACTAGCTCCAACTGCACAATCCTCATTGGCAATATCCATCAATGTGTGTGCAAATCTCATCCACAATCATGGTCACAACTAATAGTCAATCACACCCTTTCACCCACCTCTAACACTGATCTCTATTGAATTGTCCATGCATTGAAGTTAACTAATGTGTTCTTTAGTTGATTTATGAGTTAATAATTAGTGAATTAATTAATAATTAATTCACACCACTCATCACTAGTGTATTTGTCAGCTTAGACTAAATACAACTAGTTTAACTAAGTCAAACTGAACACAACTCCATCAACTCCTCAATCAACTCCACCAAACTCACTCACATGAGTTCTAACTGAAGTCATCATGCAATAGCTCCACTTAGACCCTAGGAATAGCGTAATTCCTTCTATCAGCTGCATGTGCCACATCCAGGCATCAAACTGAAGTGCTCCAAGAGGATACGATAATGTTTATAGTCCAAATATTATTAAGAGCTAATAATATTCGACATATCTATTTGCTCTCATAGCCTAAAAATAGAAACCGCCCAATGTCTAAAAATAGAGGTCCATCTATTTTTACCAACTCAACCAATCATCCATAAATAGCATCCTGCAACTCATAGACCATGATCCATATGTCTAAAAATAGACTTTGCGCCAAAAATAGCCTGCGGGTCCACTTAGTGAAGGCGACTTCATTTCACTAAGCTCCATCATCTTGTTGCATTTTCAACAGTGAATTTATCATTGAACATGTGAGTTGATGTGTCAATAATGCAAATTGAGGGTAAGAAGGAGTTGAGAAGCAAGGAGAATTGGTATGAAAGCTAAGTGGTGTTTCTTGCATCGCATGGATGTGTATAAATTATACATAATATCTATATCAATGGACTCAATCCAATCTTGTGATGTACTAAAATAGGATAGTGAATCCTTCTACAATATTTGCGGAATATAAAACATGATCGCTTAATCACATGCAAGTAAGAGAAAGAAGCAAATCAATCACACAACACAAGATGTTCTTGGGAAAGAAACTGCTCAAAACCCCACTACCATATATTGTAAAAAGTCAAGGAATCATGAAACAATACAATTATTTCTCAAGCCGAGAAAATCCTGCACTCTCTTGACTGTCTCACTCTGATCCTGCTCAAAGCTGGCTTGCAATGCTTAGGAAAAACTAACAAACACTTAGCCAATTCTCAGCCTCTGCTAAGCCCAGCCTTGCTCACGAAATTCCTAAAGGATTAGGCCCCTATTAAATAGGAAAATAATCCTTCCTTGATTGTGAAATCCATCATGGCTTCCTCATGGCTTTTTAATTGAACCTGGGCAATTTTCTAATAATACAATTAATATTTATGTTCCCTTTAACCTCTGTCTTAACCGGGTATTCATTAAAATTTACATGGATGCAGTGATTAATAGCAAATCATCAGTTATTCGATTGATCACTACTTGTGAATTAATTCTAATTTAATTCACTTTACCTCTCACTAATTCTTCATTCAGTTAGAACTAGTTAAACTGATTTTAACTCAATTAATTTGAGTTAATTGATTACATTCACACCACACTAGTGCTACAATTACAATTGGACCCGAAAATTTTTAGGATCTCTCTACATGCCTCATCTTAGACCCTCAACTTGAATTTCTTGAGCTAACTAAGTCATCATGACTTAGTTAACTGATACAAGTAGTTATGAGATGAAATTAAAATTTATTGTCCAATTTATTTAAGGGAAAAATAAATTAGACACACACATTTCACACCAACGTGTAACATAATTTCTCACCAATGTGTGACTGAAATTCCACACCAGTGTGTGCACATTTTTTGTCCTTTATGTTCACCAATTTCACTATTTCTTGTTGCAAATTTCAATAAGATGGAAGGTGCCTGGAAGACCAATTAAAAAATAAATGAGAGTGGAAAATTATTTTTGAGTGCACACAGAGTTTGAACAAGAGGTCATGAGGACTGCACTTGAAGTAGCAAAGTAACTCTACACAGACATGGTGTCAAAGACAATCGAGAAGTTTTACGTGTAATGTACTCATGAGAGAGGCACTAGCAACTCTAGTGAGGATTCGATCTAAGGTTTGGCAGGTTTGATTGTTGTGCAAAGATGCTCCAATATTAAACTAAATTCTCGTCTTATGGTGGTGGGCCCTCTCGGGATAGTTAAAACCTACACATAACATTGGTTTTAGTTCTTCCCAATGTTATATAGGAATAGGTGCATGAGAATAATTTTCAATGACTCACTGAAAAAATCAAGATATTTCACAATGACATTTCTCATCAGAGGATGTTGTGGTGTGTAAGTGCATAGAGAGAAACATTGGTTATTGGTTTGATGCAAAATATTTGACAGAATTCGTCAATCAAATGTGGTTGTACATGGAAGAGGAGAGCATCACGTTTGCTAAGGTGAGAAGATGGTGGTGTTGTAGCTCCTAGAGACAACCTTGAGTTGAAAAAAATAAGTGCCTAGGACATCTCGAAATCAGAGGTTAGATGTAGACAATTTTAAGGGTGTCTCTGACAGAATATGGATTAAGAGGATAATGATTGTGGTGGTTTAGGAATGATGAAGACTTTGGAGTTTGATTCATGTGAATTACCCTATACTATGCGAGGGATCAAGAGACTGTATGGCTCGGTGGCTTTTCAAATGGGCCAAGTATGAAACAATGAGCAGAGAATTTCAAAATATGTAGAGGTGCTAAGAAGGAACAGAGAAGGAACCCGCATGAGACAAGCTTAAAATTCTTAAGAATTTGTCTCCCATGAACACAGAGGAAGCGAATGTTAGAGGAATGTGACCAACAATAGATATTCGTGGAGCAATAATTAAGGGGGCACAACAAGTTTAACACATGAGCATTATTCATACATGAATCCATGAATAAAATGCATACCACCAAAAGCTACATTACACGAATCATCAAAGCAACAGAACATTGAAAGATGATTATACATAAACAGGATATTTACTGATAAACAAGAGAATATAGATACATACTACTCATTGCTCCATCTGGAATCCAAATAAACAACGTTGTATATCATGTTATGTTCAAAATAGCTCTCCCAAATATGTGTCTCAGAGCATAAAGAGCACATTCATACATAACTACAACAAAAATTCTCCAAAATTCAGAAACTTTCTTTCATCTCTAAACTCTCTACATATAGAGTTCTCCTTGAGGGTTTATGATCAAATAAAATTTCATGATCAACCCACACATGTGAAAATCAAAATATCATAACCAAATCATAGAGCGTGCATCAAGCAATCACTCTCGTAATCAGAAAATCAAAACAGATTCAAGTGAAATCAATATTTCAAGAGAAAAACATCATAATCAAATAGTGAAAGAAACAACATAGTTGGCCACGGAGGCCAAATCCTGGAATCTTCAAATGGGGCAGTGAGGCATAGCCGTGAACACTGTGGGCATGTTAGCTTCCATCACATGATTCAACCTTCCGTCAAAAGCCTCCACTCCCTTATTCTCACGATTTCCATTAACTGTTATGAAATGGTGGGTTGAGTTGCGCATGCCTAGCTCTTTAGTGGGGAGTTCTTGGAAACACTGAATATACCATAGCTACATTTATCCTACCAAAAACCCATGCTATGTTTTACTGGAAAAACTGGAGACCGAGTTTTGGAAGGGGGCTTGCGGCATTAACACACAGCGGGATGGTTAACACTGAAAGGAGCAGGAAAAAGGCTGCGGGAGGGCTTTGATGACGTGGCAAGGAGGTGGGGCCGCCCAAAAATCATAATCGAGAGTTCTTTGCTATGATAAATGGAGGGTAAAGGTTGCAATTTGTGATGTACGATGTCCGATGAGTGGAAGGTGACATGGCATGACGGAGGTGGGGCTGCCCGCAAATTGCAATCGAGAGATTTTTGTTATGAGAAATGGGGGGTAAAGGTTGTGATTTCCAATGTGTGATGTGCGATGAGTGGAAGGTGACATGGCATGACAGAGGTGGGGCCGCCCGCAAATTTCAAACATGATTTTTTTGTTATGAGAAATGGGGGGTAAAGGTTGTGATTTGCAATGTGCGATGTGCGATGAGTGGAAGGTGACATGGCATGACAGAGGTGGCGCCGCCTACAAATCGCAATCGAGAGTTTTTTTTTGTGAGAGACGGGGGGTAAAGGTTGCAATTTTCAATGTGCGATGTGTGATGAGTGGAAGGTGACATGGCATGATGGAGGTGGGGCCGCCCAAAAATCGAAATCGGGAGCTTTTTCGTTATGAGAAATGGGGGGTAAAGATTGTGATTTGTGATGTGCGATGAGTGGAATGTGACGTGGCATGATGGAGGTGGGGCCGCCCATAAATCACAATTGAAAAATTTTTGTTATGAGAAACACGGGGTAAAGGTTGCGATTTGCGATGTGTGATGTGTGATTAGTGGAAGGTGACGTGGCATGATGGAGGTGGGGCCACCCAAAAATCGCAATCAGGAGTTTTGTGAAGGAGTGGAATGGTAACATGTATGGATTTTTGCGATATGAGATTGGCGATTGAAGAAGGGGCTCACACCAACGATAAAAGCGGAGGTCACATTACATATACCATATTTTAATATGATATATATAAGGTTTTGTTGGATATGACCAATGGGTTCTAGATCATAACACTTGGACATCAACTCTTTCCTCTTTTGACTATAGGGTGTCCATCTGACCTGTGCTTGAATTTCTTGGCCTTCACTTTAGCCATTCTCTCTCTTCATTTTCTTAACTCTCCATGTTGCCTTATCCATTCATAACAACCACAAGCCAACATTGGCTCCATTGGGGATGATGCATTCATTTGAGTGTGTCGAGAACTCGCAGACCACTTGTTTGTGTTCTTCTTGATATACTCGGGATCGTCGTTAAAAATATTTTCAAGCAATTTTAATAAAAAGAAAAATAGGAATTCATGCGAAAATAACAAACGACATATATAAAATTTGAGGATATATACAATGGGTTGTCGTAGCCCACTATCAGTGTTAGAAGTAAGGCTTGAGAAACTGTCCATTGACATGATCTCGAGTATGTCTCCTTCCAAGTTCTCCAACGCAAAGGTATTGTTGCCTTTGACCTCTGCCACCTTGAATGGACCAAACCAAAGGGGGTAGAGCTTCCCATGTTTCCTTTTGTCTTACAGCCTGACATCCCATCACATCACAAAATCCCCTGCTTGGATTTCCTTGTCTTTATCTCTTTGTTCAAATAAGCGTTTAATCTTTTCCTGGTAATCTACTAGTCTAAGGCTTACCTGTTCCTGTGTTTCATTTAGTTCTACCAATTTGTTCATTCTTCTGAAAATGTCGTTTGGCTCTTCCTCGCTCTCTTGTAATAATTGGGCCAAGGGTAATGCGAGCTGAATAGGGAATACTTCTGCTCTGCCATACACCAGCTCATAAGGGGACTTCCCTGTGGATATTTTCGTGGTGATGTGATTCGCCTAGAGAGAAAACTTGAGATGGGAATCCCACTTCTTTTGGTTTTCATTGATGGTTTTTTTCAAGATCCTCACCAATGTCTTGTTAGATGACTTTTCCAACCCGTTCCCCTGTGGGTAATATGCAGTGGAGTGCCCCAGACTGAAATTTTAATGATGACAAAACTTCACGAACCTAGCCGACTTAAAATACTGGGCGTTATCTGTTATGATTTTAGCAGGGAATCCAAACCTGGATATGATTTTTTCCTCCAAGAACTTTATCACCCCAAATATGTGGCATTCCTTACGAGCACGGCCTCCACCCATTTAGTGAAGTAATCTGTGTTGGTTAGGATCCATCGATGTTGGTCGCTAGAAGCTGGGTGAATCTCACCTATGAAGTTGATTCCCCATTGTTTGAACGACTCTTTAACATGAACTAGGATCAATGGGAGAGGTGCGAACCTTTGCTTTTCGGTGAATGTCTGACACTTTTCCCAGGCCCGAACGTGAGCATGTACGTCACCAAACAGGCTGGACCAAAAGAAGCCTGCTCTCAGGATCTTGTGAGAAGTGGATCGTCAGCTGTAATTTCCACCACATATTCCTTCGTGTAACTCTGTCATCACTTAGTCAACCTCTTGCTCTGTTAAATATAGTGGTAAAATCCCAGCTGGGTCCCTCCAATATATTCACCCGTTTTCCACAGTATACTTTTGAGATCTTAACCTTAAAGTGTGATACTTGGTCTTGTCATAGTTAGGGGAACACCTGAGGGTTAAAAGTTACTCCACTATATATTTATACCATAAGGATAGAAGATACTTTACATGTGTCTTTTGTGTGGAAGATTCTATGCCCTGATGTACACATGTATCCTCCTGCGCTTCTCCTACTGTCATAGAAAAATTTATCCCTAGAGCTTAACAGCTGGATTCAGACATAATTTTTTCTAGCCCTTGGCCTTTGATGATTTTGGTAGGCTTTACCTCCATCTCGTACTCCTGAATATTAGCTATCCATTTTCCCCTTTTTCCTTCATTGTCGCCCTGCACCAGAATATCCTTCACTACAACAGTGGGTACGTAAGATGTTATGACAGACTGTAAGACATACACTCGAAATGCCTTAAGTGACTTTACCAGAGCATATGCTTGATTTTATAGGATATGATATATTAGTTCAACATCTCGGAAGACTTGGCTCAAGAACACAATAGGTTGTTCATTTCCTTCATCGTTTTTTTGTAGCAGCACTGCAACTATTGTGTGAGGGGAGGAAAAAGAAAAAATCACGAATGGATTTCCATAATATGGACTTGCCAGCACTGGAGCTTCCGCAAAGGCCTGCTTGATCCTATTGAAATAATCCCTAGATTGAGGAGTCCATTTCACTTCGCTATTTTTCTTAAATATTTCAGTGATGTTTCGGACGATCTCGACATAATTTGGTATGAACCTGTTGAGAAAAATTATTCTTCCCAGGAATACCTGTACTTCCTTTTTATTTCTTGGTAGGGAAATTCTGTTTGTCACCTCCACCTGCTTTGGGTCAATATTTACCACTTCTTTGGTTACTATATAACCTAATAGCTTCCCTTCTTCCAGTAAAAACATGGATTTTTGGGGGTTAAGGGACAAACCATACCTTCGAAATTTGTCAAAGGTTCACTGAAGATGATCTATATGCTCAACGTCACTCTTCGAGAAGATGGTGATGTCATCCAGATAAATCACCACAAACTTATCCTAGTCTCCTATGAAATATATTTCCATTGCATGCTAGAATGTGGCATCGACGTTGATAAGGCCAAAAGGCATTCAGGCATACATGAAGGTTCCCTAAGGCGTAGTGAATGCAATCTTCTTTTGGTCTTCAGGGAGCATCACCACCTGGTTATATCCTGAGAAACAGTCCATCTTGGACATGCGGGAGGATCCCACTACCTTTTGCAAGATGTGGTCCATCTTCGGGAGGGTATAATTTTATTTGAGTGATGCTCTATTCAGATTTCGAAAGTCCACGTAAAGGCTGATTTTGCCATTTTTTTTCCTCACAAGAACCAGCTTTTCTAGCCATTCCGAGTACCTTATAGGGAAAATGATATTTTCTGCAACAACTTCTTTATTTCCTTTTCAATATCTGGGAGAAGAAGAGGATTGATCTACCTCAACTTATTTTTGTGAGGCTTAACATCTTCTTTTAGGGGTATCTTATGCTGTATGACGTCAATATCAAAAGTCTTCAAGTCATGGTATGACCAAGTGAAGACACCTTTATATGATTGAAAGAGCTTCAGGTACTGTCCTCGATATTCTTCAGGGACTCCTTTCGATAGCTTCACCACCGTTGGATCTTCCTTTGTCCCGATATTCAAATCCCTGACTATCTCATCGAGGGGTAGTTTGCTGGGGTTCATTGGGATATCGTTTTTATCAAATAGTCTCTCTAATGGTACAAGACCCCTAGGAATGACATTTCCTTTTAATTGAAAGATGTGGTGCTCGACCAGTGTCTCCTCCCACCTTATTTTTGGCTCTTCACTATCATCCTCGATTACTGAGTCGATTACCAAATTCGAGAATTCTCCCACCATATCCATAAAACGCTTGAATTTATCTTCGTCCTCGAAGACTTGCTAATGCTTCACGTTGTCTAGAATGGAGAGGCGATATCACACTTCCAAATCGTATCTGAGTAACGGATTTTAAGGATGGTAGAAATTGCTAGTAGCCACAACTAGTGAGTTGGCCATTCTATTAAAATCTGATAAGAAGTTCTCAACCAAATCCCATACTTTGTTTCTGTAAGCTCTGAGGCGTGGGTGCTTAGCTTGGCATTGGCTCATGACTTGCCTCACTACTAGCTCTGAATCTCCAAACACCTTGAGATTATGTATGTTCATGTTCCACGCTGCCTGTAATCCCAACAACAGGGCTTCATACTCAGCCACGTTGTTTTTGGCTTCAAATTATAGCTTGAAGGAGAGAGTCACTAAGCATCCTTCCAATGATATCAGGAGTGCCTCAGCTCCATTTCCTTCTGGTGAATAATCCCCATCAAACTACAAGGTCCAAATCTTGTTCTCCACTCTGTTTATGGGTTACCCGTGTCTTAGGGGACAAACCATCATTTATTGTAGGAAATTTTCATCCTCCTCGAGCATAAGATAGGAAAATTCACCCTCCTTTCCATACACCAGAGAATTCATTGAACCATCAACTTTGGTGACCATATTTACAAACCTAGACTCACGGTATTATCTTCTTTCTTCCCCACCAAACACTGGGATAGTGGCATAGGTGTGGTCCAGTTTTATTGACCCTCCAATATTGGAACCTAAGGATCTGGACAACAACATTCCAAACCGAGCTGCGATATCAGCTACAACAATATCCATTACCACACTTTTGGCCAGAATCTGGGCTAAGTTCACTACCAGGTATTTTATCATACCCAAGCACTTCACCCTTTTGGAGTCAAAATAATACATGTCTTTATAAGGCCTTTTAATCTTCAATCCAAATTGTTCCATGACAAACAAATGCAATAGGTTATGTGAAGCCCTAGAATCTGGCATGCAATTGTGCAATAGTAAGCCATGTATCACTAGAGTCACATAGAACGGGGGAGTGGCTGAGTCCTTCTCTTCTACATGAGGTCCAAAAACCACCATGGGTCGTTCTTCTTGGAGATTGAGGCTATCAGGCAAAGGACTTACACCAAGGGGCTGCATGAATTGGGACACTTGAACTCTGTATGAAGATTATTTTAGGAGCTCGATCAGGGGAATCGGGATCTTGACCTTCTCTAGTTCTTTTTGGAGATTAAAGGGTGTGGGCCCTTTTGATATAATGGCTTCTTTGAACTGTTCTTTAGGAGGGTCCAACATTTTCAAGGGTATAGATGATGACTTATCATTTTTGGGAGGATCAACTTCTTGCTTTGTGGAAGTGGATGCAGTGGCCTTAAGAGGGGTTGACTCTTCTAATAGATTTTTCCCTTTAATGGAAAGATTAGGAGGGGTTTTTTGTCTTGATATCAACTCTTCATTTTGTTCTTGCACTCGGGTTCTCTTCCTGGAGGACCTAAGGTCATATTTCTTGTGGAGCTGAGCTTGCATGAAATCCATGAACTGTATGCAGTAACTGTGAATATCTTGATCCTTTGGAGGGGCTTCCTTCTCCTCTTTCTCTCCTTGCAGGATGAGTTCACCCTCCTCATCACCATAGTAAGCAAGGAATTGATTTTCTTGGTTTTCTATGACTTCCTCGGCCTATCCCTCCACTTCTCCCTCCAAGTATAGAGGGGGTTGAATGTGGTCTTGTTGTTCCTTCCTCTCCCGCTGCAAAAACTGGAGAGGGGGCTTCCGATATTGAGGATTAAACCCCCGGTTAGGAATCATTTGGTTGGGATGAGGAGGGGAATTTTTTGCCTCCAATTCAAGCTTAATCAACTTATTTTAAAGTTTCTTGATTAGCTTATTCATTTCTTCAATTCTATACTCTTGTGATTCCCTTTCTTGATTTGAAGTAGAAGCCTCGTCCCTGTTATTTCTTTTGGCTTCATGTTCTGTATTCCCCTTGAATTTACCAGTAGAAGAAAAGTTTGCTTCTACCTCCAATGCATTAGTCTAGATCTGATCTAGAGATGTGAATTTTCTTTCTCTTAGGGTGAACCTAAAATCTAGTTCGAAAGCTCCTGCGAAGACCACCTTAGCAGTTTCTTGGGGAGGCTTTATTTTAGCAGGAATATTATTATAGAGCTTCTTAAACCCCTTTATGAATTCTATTACATCCTCATTGTGTCTCTTTTTTAGAGCATTGAACTTGGTGAGAACGTATCCATGGTCCCTCTTTTCTCCCCATTTTAATGTGAAGAAATTTTCCATTTCTTCGCAAGTGTGGACTGTGTTGTCGGCTAGATACTTGAACCATTTCAAGGCTTCTCCATCCAAGTATTGGACGGAAATCCTTAACACCACATCTAAGTGCTCTACATTCACATTCTCAGCAAGGGTGTAAAAGTTTTAAATATGTATCTGTGCAAAAGTATTATCTTCTCCCGTGAACCAAGGTAGGAGCTTTAGATAATCTTGTGGCATGTCATTCATCAATTGAGGTAGAGCCAATGGAGCATAATTGTTGAGGAGGAAACTAGGTACAACCATGAGGGGATGTGGTGGTATGTTATGAGGATGAGTTGGCTGAGGTATAATAGGTATGTGGTGAGTAGATGTTTGGATATTTGTCTGTAAAATTTTTTGGAGTGCTGCAACTTCTTTAACTTCTTCAGCCTTGGTAGTAGGGTGCAAGAAAGGTAGAGAAGTGTTAGCGGATTCAGATTCATTTTTTATGATTGAACAGGCTAAAGCAGAGGCTTTTGGAGGATACTTTAGTACATAGGATGTGGATCCAGGGCCATACATGTTAGCTTTCTGAGATGAGGAAGGAAAATATTCTAGAGAAAATGACGGTAGGTCAACCTAGCTTGGTTGCTTCTCCTTCTAGATTGTCTTAAATATGATCTTTTCAGGATCAAATACAGAAGGGATTTTCAGCTGGGAAGTATCTAACTGAGTATGAGGCCTTGTGTAAGCCAATATTACAATTGATTTGAACTTTGATAATAGTGGAGTTGCCAAGGTGAGGGCTATGTAAATATCAACTCTCAACCCTTCGTGATCACCTGATTGAAGGGTGAAGATAATGTCGTATCCCGAGGAAAATATTTTCTAATTTTTTCCCTGGAAACAATGCCAAAATGATGTTGTAGCTTCTAGAGATAGCCTTGAGTTGCAAAATACCAGTGCCTAGGACATCCTGAAATTAGAGGTTAGATGTAGAAAATTTTAAGGGTGCCTCTGACAGAATATGGATTAAGAGGATAATGATTGTGGTGGTTCAGGAATGATGAAGAATTTGGAGTTTGATTCATGTGAATTACCCTATACTGTGAGAGGGCTCAGGAGGCTGTATGGCTTGGTGGCTTTTCAAATGGGCCAAGTATTAAACAATGATAAGAGACTTTAAAAATATGTAGAGGTGCTGAGAAGAAACAGAGGAGGAACCCGTGAGAGACGAGCTTAAAAGTATTAAGAATCTGTCTCCTGTGAACTCAGAGGAAGCAAATGTAAAAGGAATATGACAAACAATAGAGATTCGTGGAGCACGAATTAAGGGGGCAAAAAAGGTTTAACACGAGCGTTATTCATACACGAATTCATGAATAAAAATGAATACCACCAGCAGCTACATTACATGAATCATCAAATCAACAGAACATTGAAAGATGATTATACATAAATATGAGATTTACTAATAAACAAGAGAATACAGATACATACTACTCATTGCTCCATCTAGAATCCAAATAAACAATGGTGTATATCATATATGTTCAAAATAACTCTCCCAAATATGTGTCTCAAAGAATAAAGAGCACAGTCATACAGAACTACAACAAAAATTCTCCAAAATTCATAACCTTTATTTCATCTCTAAACTCTCTACATATAGATTTCTCCTTGAGGTTTTACGATTGAATAAAATTTCATGATCAACCCACACATGTTAAAATCAAAATATCATAACCAAATCACAAAGCGTGCATCGAGAAATCACTCCGATAATCAGAAAATCAAAACAGAATCATGTGAAATCGAGATTTCAACAACAAAACATCATAATCAAATAGTGAAAGAAACATCATAGTTGGCCATGGAGGCAAAATCCTGGAATCTTCAAATGGGGCAACGAGGAGTAGCCATGAATAGGTGGGAATTCTTTATTCCATCACATGATTCCACCTATCGTCGAAAGCCTCCACTCCCTTATTCTCATGATTTCCATTAACCTTTACGAAATGACCGGTCGTGTTGCGCGTGCCTATATCTTTAGTGGGGAGTTCTTGGAAAAACTGAGTATACCATATCTAATTTTGTTCTGCCACAAACCCATGTTTTGTTTGACTGGAAAAACCAAAGATCGGGTTTCGGAGGGGGGCTTGCGACATTAACACACAATGGGATTTTTAACACTGAAAAGAGTGGGACAAAGGCTATGGGAGGGATTTGATGACGTGGCAAGGATGTGGGGTCGCATAAAAATCGCAATAGAGAGTTTTTTGTTATGATAAATGGGGGGTAAAGGTTGCGATTTGCGATGTGTGATGTGTGATGAGTGGAAGGTGACATGGCATGATGGAGGTGGGGCCGCCTGAAAATCACAATCAAGATTTTTTTGTTATGAGAAATGGGGGGTAAAGGTTGTGATTTGCGATTTGCGATGTGCGATGAGTGGAAGGTGATGTGGCATGATGGAGGTGGGGCCACCCACAAATTGCATTCGGGATTTTTTTGTTATGAGAAATGAGGGGTAAAGGTTGCGATTTGCGATGTGCAATGTGCGATGAGTGGAAGGTGATGTGGCATGATGGAGGTGGGGTCGAGTGAAAATTTCAATTGAGAGTTTTTTGTTATGAGAAATAGGGGGTAAAGGATGCGATTTTTGTTGTGCGATGAGTGGAAGGTGATGTGGCATGAAGAATTCGGGGCCACCCTCAAATCACAATCGGGAGCTTTTTTGTTATGAGAAACGAGGGGTAAAGGTTGTGATTTTCTATGTGCGATATGCGATGAGTGGAAGGTGACATGGCATGACGGAGGTGGAAGTGCCTGCAAATCGCAATCGAGAGCTTTTGGTTATGAGAAAATAGGGGTAAAGGTTACAATTTGTGATGTGCAATGTGCGATGAGTGGAAGGTGACATGGCATGATGGAGGTGGGGCCGCTTGCAAATCGCAATTGAGAGTTTTGTGAAGGAGTGCAATGGTAACATGTATGGATTTTTGTGACATGTGGTCGATGATTGAAGAAGGGGTTCACACTAATGTTAAAAGTGGAGGTGATATTACATATACCATATGTGAAATATGATATATATAACTGTTTGCAGGATACGGCCAATGGGTTCTGGATCATAACACTTGGAGAACATCTCTTTCCACTTTTGACTACGGGGTGTCTGCCTGACTTGTTCTTGAATTTCTTGGCCTTCTCTTTATCCATTCTCGCTCTTTATTTTATTAACTCTCCATGTTGCCTTGTCCGTTCATAAAAGCCACAAGACAACATGTGGCATAAATTTCGAGGTAAAACAAAAAACAAATTATTATAATGGAGTTAATTATTGCATGTAAATGGTCATATTGTTGTAAGACCTGGTAAGGCATGAGTACTCATAGGTAATAACGGGTATAGTTTTGGTTAGACCTAAGTGATGGGGGGATGTTAGGCTAACATATACCTTGGTATAAAATTTGAGGGGGGTTAACGACATGAGTGAGTAGAGTTGTCTCACTTAGCATTTTCCATTGGATTTAGAGTTAAGGAACCCCAAGTCAAGTTTAAGGGGGGAATGTTAGGTAAATTGAATTGGGGTTAGAGTCAAGGTTGACCAAGTTAAACATAGATGGTTTTTGAGGCACATGATATTGTGCATCGATGGTTTTCTTCCTATGGTATTGCTTGTAATGGAGCCTCTAAATGGTTGGGAGGACTTCATTGTAATGTAGGCTAGGGATATGAGTGGTGAAGGCTCACTTGGCTAGGTTGGCAATGGTTTTTTCCAAGGCTAATGAAATTTCATTAGGTTGGGTTTTTCCTCGGAGTTTGGGTTTTCCCACGAAAAATATTTTGTGCATTGTGTATGTTTTATTATTTTTGTTGTGTTTATTTATTTTTCTCTTGGTAAATAAGTTTATATATCTGGTAATTTTTTCTTCATGAGTTGGGTGGAACCACTATTTTTAATTCTAAATGGTGGAGATAGCTAATCTATAGACTCCCTATGCACTTTGTTGATTACAACTTAGTTGGTGGGTGGAGGTGGAAGAATATATAGAGTCCCTAGTTCAACTAGTATTTGTGTTTAATCCTAGGAATGATATTCCTCAGCCAATGAAATATGGCTCGGGGGAGATAGTTTCAAGTAAGAATTTGGTTGCATTTGTTTATGGTTGGGTGGAGATTCATTGTCACAAAATAAATTTCCTATTACTCGTAAATATAATTGTTCTCATGATTTCCAATGATAATGAATATGTGTTTGAATTTCTATTCTAAATTGATGATATCATGGCATGAGGCTTGGTTTAAGTATTATTATTTATATGAGATCACAAGTATAATGTTGATACTATTTAAAAGGTGCTGGGAAAAGTTATGATTTTATGAATTGAGGAGTTGATTCATTCATGATGCCCAACCAATATTATATTTAGTAATGTATGTGTGTGTGTGTGTGTGGGTTACCTTTTTGTAGTGACCAACATGAAGATCCTTTCATAATTATAATGGCATACTTCTTTTTTGTATTGGAAGATCTTACCAAAATTGTACATGTTTCTGTGTAAAATATTGAATACAATCCACATGAGAATGTGAATGAATGATTTCATGAGACGATTAGTTTTACATTGAAATCCTAATTACAGGGACTCAATTATCTATGAAAGTGTTGAATTGTACTAGCAAATGTGATTACACAATTATTGTTAGAAAATAATGGGGAATAACTTATAATATGTTCTGATTGCATGTTTGAATTATTGAATAAGGTTTAGTAGAGTTTCAATGTATTTCAATTGGCCTATTCACAGTTAAAGGGAAGGCTGATTTTTTTCCATCCCATGTAGAGGAATTATTTCATTTGATTTGACATGCATGAGACGTTGAGCCTTGTCCACTTATTTTATCACTTGAGAGGGTTGTTGAGCCAAAGAGAGTAGGTTTTTTTTTATGTTAATGATTTTTTCTAGATATCTATAAATTTGGGAAGAAATGCACTTGAAATTTCTTTTGATTTGGTGTCATATTTATGATTGATTGTTTCCCAATTTTTTTCATAAAATTTTATGGATTTGTTGGCCATCAAGTGCTAGGAGCAGTGATTGAAAAGCCTGAAAAGTTAGAAAAAACATAGCAATACAAAAGTTTTGGAAACAGAGAAAAATATAAGTTAAAAATTGAAATTTTTGGTTAAATCGGACATGTTAGAGGCTGGGAGGTTGGCCAAAAGGGTCATACCTCTAGTAGCTGACCAACCGAGCATTATATGGCCTGCTAGTGAGGGGTCGAGAGTTCAGGTGGTCATCCAGTTCGAGGGGTCAGGATGATCCTGAACAAAATATTTACATCACCCATGAGAGGTAGGGGTTGGGGGGTTAGGCCATGCCTTGAACAAATGTGTAGTTGTGTAGAAGGGGAGTCGACCTCTGAATTTCCTTAAGATAAGTGTCTACCATGGTGGCAGTACATTCGTGTTATGTGCCACGTGTGTGTGTCCAAGATGGGGTGCGGGCACATCATCTACCACATGGGCCACTATGTAGCTTCCATGTGGAAGTGAGGTGATGTCGAAAAGGTTAAAATGACCAATATATAAAGGGATACAACTTTTAATCTACAAGTCAAATTGAGATGAAATTTATGTCATTGGAATCATCTCGACTAGATGAACAAAACGATGTTGTTTATTTGAAGTTTTCAGGTAGTTGGAAAAATTCAAAAAATTAAGATATTTTTCCCATAATTGTGCCTTGGGAGTTGGGTCAGCATAGTGATCACCTCATTCTAACTCTGGTTGGGTTCTGGGGTTGGGGGAGTGTTACAATGAAGTTGTTGACAATGATAATTAGATATTATAGCTTCTTATTTCTTCCATATTATAATTATATGAGTCTCTCTTCTCCTCTCCTAATACCAATTAGAAATAATTCATTATAGTTTTATGATATCTACTTATGTGTTTGATTGATTTTGAGAATGCCAAGTTTTGAATTGTGTGCATATTTGGGGGTGGACATTTTGTTGGAAAATCACTTACTCACAAGGTTAAATAATTTGTTCATATTATCCTAAGTATTTTCCTCCATCATCTCTTTCACATAACATAACAAAACTTGAAAATTTTGTGCGGAGAACAATTTTTTTTATGTGAAAGTTTGGTTGTATATTACTTCGGAAGTGAAATATATAACAGATATGTTTGTGCCACCGGTCTACCCAAAGGGAAACAAGATCAGTAACACAAGTTCAAAATATTTAGATTATATTGGCTTATTTTGAACATAACGTCTCACCAAACAAAAGCATGACCTAGGTTGACATTTAGATAATAAGCACATATGCCTTTTCCTTCAAAGCCAAAGCTAAAAAACCACAAAATTTTCCAAGTATCAAAGCTAAAAATTATCAGAGTAAATGGGAATTAAATGACCACCCATGTGGCTCTCGAGAAGGAAATTCCATGTATGAGAAAAACAGAGTTGGGCCTCAAAGTTTTTTAATACCTGGAAGTGCACATGATGATGACCTTGAATTGACCATCCCATCCTCGAACTGAAGAGCCTTGAGAATATGAAATTAGAGTCAAGCCCAACACTCTGACAAAAAAAATAATGAACCAACAATGACCACCACAAGTCCCAATACATCATAGATTCAATTTTGTCAATCGTTGGCCACGAAAGGGCCAACTATATCATTTGGTTGACATAAATCCAAATTCTAACCACCATTTGACTAAATACAACACTGTGAACTTGAATTACTAACCTTTTTAAAACAAACGCAATGGAATTATGGAACCCCATTGAAAATTTGGCTATAATATTAAAGCTAGATCCCAACACAAAAGTGTATACTAAAGAGTAATCCTTTAAAGTTGACAGCAAGGTCCCTAGCCACAGTGAGGCATAGAGCCTGAAGAGGAAAGTTTCCTCTGAGAGGGGAATACATTACAATAGTATGTGCACCGAGATTATTCCAAGAGAGTAAATTATATAAGTGAATTATCAATATCAAGAAAATAGGCTGACTCAAACCCCAAAGGATACAAAATAATTCAGTGGGAGGAAGAGTGCCCAAAGCTAAATGCAATGTTACCCAAATTCTCCATGCTAGAGAGAACCAGTAAATGCCCAAGGTTGGTCCATCTAAAGAGTGCCAAAACACAAATACAATGACCGACATGGAGGCTAGAAAACATATTTGGGTTTGCAATAGAGGTGACAATGTGGCCTCGACTTGCAAAGGCATATCTATGGGAGTGTGACATTAATGAATCATGAAGGGAATTTCCATACATGCGGGAAGGCTCACCTCATCCTAATACTAAGCCATCACGACCTTGGACACAAAAGGGTAATCTTGCTTAGGTCTGTTAATTCTCGCTTCACCTGAGCAGTTACCGACCTCTACTGTCGCTTGGAGGAAAGTACGTGGTAGGATAGGTGGTGAGTGCATTGGGATTATTTGATCATTTTCATGGAATCTCTCAAGTATCATCACTTATAGTGGGGGATTGGGGGAAAAAGTTATAATTTATTATTTTATTTTTGGATCTAAAACTACACATAAGGGATATTTACCTGCAATAGAAAAGGTGACTCCACTACAGATGATTCCATGAATTATTCTAGCTAGGGTTGTTCCTGTTTTTTGTTTCTCTAGCTTTGAAGTTGGTATATTTGTTTTATCTATCATTTTCCTTTCATTTTTGTATGATTTTAGATTTCCTACTCATTTTTTATTTTTTCACTTGTTGAGTTTACTAAACATGATTGTGTTGGGACATAGTAGTAATTGCTTACTACTTTCCTTCAAGAAATTGAGAGTGCATTCTAGTTTCCTTAAATCAACATGAAAGTAGCACATTGGTTTCCTTATGGAAAATTGTAAGAATGTAACTGGAAGGCTAGGGAAAGCATGAATTTTAGTTTGGTTTTTCAGAAGTGAGTTTTTTAAAAGTGAGTTTTTCAAATTTTAGTTTAAAACATGTATAGTTCTAGTTTCAGTTTATAGTTTCAGTTTGATTTTAGTTGCAAGTTACAGTTGTTCAGTTGCATAATAGATTGGTTGCATGTCACAAGTCAGTTTTCAAATTTTAGTTTGAGGTTGGGAGCCGCCCAATGGACCATACCTTTGGTCTATGGTGTTCGTGATGTCATCTATGATCGACAACATCACCGTGAAGCTAGTTGTTACTTCAGTAGAGCAGTTATTTCAACATTTTCTTAGTGTGCTTATGGAAAAAGCCCTTTCCAACTCTTCATTGTGAAACAATTGTATGTTTATGATTTTTTATTTCAGGTGGAGTACAAGGAACTATTGTGAGAGAGTCCCCTTTTTTTAGACAAAATCACGACTTACTGTAGGGAGTCATATTTTTAAGTGAGAATTTTGTGTAGAAGAATGTTTCTTTATAGGAGAAACAATACCACTCCAAGAGTCGACAATTTTTAATGTGCTTATTTTATGTTGAAATAAATAATGTAGCATAGACATTGGAGCAAGGCCCAGAGACGAAACCGAGGAGGGGTGAACTTTGTTATCACTTGTTAGTTTCTTCTCTACATGTTTATCATATTAAGTTGCATATGATTTGTTTTCACTTTTAAGTTCATGTGAAATATTAACCACTCATATTTGAAGAAGTTGTAAAACTAACTTTACATTTAAATACCCAAGTTTATCACGCTTGCAAAGTGTCAGAGGATGATCGAAGCTTCATTTTCAGATTAGCGACACCCTTCAAGGTACATGTTAAATTTGATATACCTTTATCTTAAGGCTACACATATTCAAATTCTTTGGAGAAGTAGTTAAATATATTAGAGGGATATTACTGTATCCATTTTGTTTTTCTAAAAATGAAAAGATCACCTTCACACTCCTTAAAGCCATTTCTCATGTCAAATATTGGTGGGAATGTTACTAGGAGTTACATAACACCAATGATTCTATGATATTCAATATATGACCCACTTAGGCAGCCTTTGGTGAATCCCTCAAGGAGGAATTCCACCCTATTGGTAACTAAGATGACTAGTACACAAAATGGAAAATTCTGCAACAAGAGAGAGATCACATGTTACCAAAATTATATCAATGTATTCCATACACAAAAATTTATGTATTAAAAACTCTAGGTGACTCTAGGTTTTGAAGTACTACAATGGCATACAAAAATTCATCTAAACATATATGGATCTCTTAAAAATCTCCTCATTAGGAGCTACTTATTGATATTGTCAAATGAAGCAAAAATTCAAGTATAAGAGTAACTGAGAGTTTGGGTTTGCAAATATGCCACAATAGAAGCATGGTAAAAGTGGTCCTAACTTGTAGAATAAGGGACATATCAAGGATATCCAACCTTAGACAACCAATCCATGCCACAAATAAATAAGGGTAATGGGAAGCTAAAGAAGGGCATTTGAATTTGGTATGCCTTCAAAAAAATCCCTTTGAGCAACATTGATGTGTGACACTTGAAACAATCATTATTTACTGAGATTAAAGAAAAATATTTGAATCCTATCTCAAACTATGATTTAGAGTTGGATAAGGTAAATCATATCATCAACAGTAGTAATTAGTTCCACAATTACAACTACCAATATCCAACTAGAATAATATGAGGAGCTTGAGGAGGGGGAGAACCTCTTTCATTCATAGATGTAGGTCAAGGGGGGGCCACTACATTTGTGAGAAGGAGCCACATGAACTTTATCTCAATGCAGGTTATGAAAATACTGAATTTTTTTATGATGAAAAACCCCAAACCATACACCATTGATTCATTAAGCCAAATAAAATACCTTTGAGTCAATCAATAATGCTTCTTATCCTATGGAATTAATCCCTTCATAGATGATGTAATATTGCAATAGATTTCCAAGTCTATCCTCTTCATGGTTTAGTGAAAAGGTGAACAAAATGTCACCACAACTACCACAACTTTAGCATAGGATCTCTCTATATAACAAAAGAAGGTGGAAAGGATTATCAAAGTGCATATACATATTCACTTCACCTATAGAGGTTCCTTTTCACTTCTAGGTCAAAGTTCCATTGGTTTGATATTTATTTCATGCTTACCTAATGGACGATATGAAAATCTCTCCATATATCTATTGGCCATAACCTTTTTTAGGTGTGCTTGGGGTTCCATCCATTGGCTCCTATTAGCTCTGTCTATTTTATCTTCATTGACGGATTCCTCCCATGCTTAAAACAAGGAAAATAGAGTAGCTAAATTTGTCGAATGAATTCAACACCTATAACAATAGGTTCATGATATATTCAAGAAGGCCAATGACAAGTACAAGTGGCGACATTCCTAGCATCACGTTCCACACTAGTTTAAGGTTGGTGATAAGGTTTGGTTGCATTTATAAAAAGCGAGTCTCACAAGCCCCCATAGGAAGCTCAGACAACTTTGATATGGGCCTTACACCATCACAAAGGACGTGGGAAAAAATTCTTTTGAAATGAATATTCCTCCTTTCCTTTGCTTGCACCTTATATTAATATGGATTTGCTATAACCATATTACCCACCTTTGTTGGAAACCTCGAAGGTGGATAAACACTTGGACCCTACAGAACTAAATCCCGATTACAATGAAAAAACTATAATGTATCATATCATAGAGACCAGAATGAAGGCCTCTTGCCAAAGAACATATAGCTCTATCAAGTTGTCAATGCCAAACAACGTCTTTAGCAATGAAAGTGGCTCAACAATATTCAAATTTTGACAAAATTTTCCCCATATCCTATAGGAACTTGAAGTAATGGGGACCATTTCTTCCTAATGGGGGAGGACTAATCCAAGTGGATATCAATGGCCATCCACCTATTCCATTGAATCGACAAGGTCATTATTTTTTTTCTATCATTTTTGGTTTACGAGGCCATGGTTTTTTGTAAATCATGGTATTTACAAAGTGGGATAAAAATAAAAACAAATAATAATAATAATAATAAAATAGTGAAAAGATATTTACACAACCATTATTATTATTATTATTATACCTTCGATGGTTTACAAGCCTATGAATTTTATAATCCATGGTATTAGCAAGATAATAATAATAAAATAATGAAAAGGTATGGCTTTTAAGTAAAAGAGAGACCCATAGTAATATGTAACATATAAACAAGGATTCTCATTTGTAAATGCAGAGATCTCATTCCTTAATTATGTAAACATCAAATATTGGTCTCAAGCATTGATAATTTAATTGCTAAACTTTTGGGAAAATGAGAGTAGATAACAACTCTATATTTCAAAGGTAAGCTATCACCATTATAAGCTAGTGTTTTTTTTACACTATTATGTTATTTCAATAAATAGTTGGGTTCTTATTTATTTTAGTGTGCTCACTACTATATTTTTGTGTATGTGCCACCTTCCTTTCCTGCTTCTCATTTGTTTCCTTATGCATTTTGGATCAACTTGTGCACCCACTCGAAAAGGATTATAAGAGGAGATCAAGGGAACATCTTATACTAAAAATAGGAAATGTGGTTGTTGAGTGAGGATAATTCACTATTTTCTATTTTTTAAATAAGAAATTACTTGTACATATGAGTGAAACATGAGTGGGTGAATAATAATTAATTGTTAAATTATAAAATTACATTTATGCATGAGATGGACAAGTGGCTTGTGCCATGAAGCCTATAAAACAAGGCTTGAGCGAAAGCATTGACACACTTTTTCACCCTAATGTTTGATTGTTAACTTAATGCTCAACTTTGTATTGGTGATTGTTGATGAGATTGATCTATTAAACAATGTTCAATAGGTGGGGTTTGTTAGTGTCAGTCTAGTCATACTGCCATCAGTGATCAAAATTACTCTTTTGCATTTGCATATTAGACGTCTCATACCGAATAAATTTCACCATTCCCCTAGATCATGGATTCATTGATGGTAGTTTTCCCTCATGACGTACTTTCTTATTTTCCTTTCTATGGTCTTTAGTCATTAGTCACTTTCATTCTCAAAATCATATCAGTAGGTCATAGGATGGGTCTCATTAGTTTCTAGGGTCTCACCATGGTCAAATTAATGAGTCAAATGTCAATAATATCAGCAAGGTCATGAGGAAAGTCAATAAATTCAAAGTCACTGCACCAGGAAGATCAAAGAAACAGTTTATCCAGCTTGATGTAATTTTTACCTCAAAACCATGTTTTGAGGTGAAAACATGATATTTTGCCTTTATTATTATCATTCATTATGTAATTTTATATCATCATATGTAATAAGTCACAATTCAGAAGCTGCTATCTCCACAAAGTGATGTACCTGCCTTCAGAAGAGTTTTTTGTAGCATTTTTAGCGCCAAATCATCCTCCAAGCAGATCTATTAGAAAAATATCGGAAAGAGATTTCTAACGGTATACTACACTCTCAAAACTGGCTTCTGGATTGAAATTTATGCTTAAGTGAAGTAAAAGTCCCTATATCCTCATATACCCCCTATTTCCTATTTTTCCTTTAAACTTTGTATTATTAAAGTTTTAATATTTCACTTAAAAAATCCCTTTTCCTCTTTCTGATTAAAAATCGCATTATAAATTATTTTAAATAAATATTTTATTTATGTATAAACCACTTCCCCAACCATACCTTGTAGAAATTTATAATAAACAATATCAAAGTCCTTTATAAAGTTTCGCCGTTCCCAACCACTTCCCCTCCATTTCCCGTTGGAACCTTATGTTAAATATTTCAAAGGTTCGTATATATATATATATATATATATATATATATATAACCCCCCGTCGTTATAAACCACTTCCCCTTTTCCATAACCCCTTAAACTTTATAACAAAGTTTAAGACTTACATCCCACCCTTCCGAAACCTTTCAATCGCATCGAAAATATTAACGTATGCCCCGATCACTCCAATCGCAAATATCTCCGATCTCCCGATTGCATCCCTCCTCCGATCGGCCAATCACAACAACCTTTGATCGATCAATCGCATCATCCTCCGATCGATCAATCACACCCCTCCCTCCGATTACTCGATCTGCTCCCCTGATGGCAAAACCTCCGATTGATCTCCCCACCATTGATCTATCCCCCACCGATCCGACGGCTCAAAGTTAATCGGGCCATCGGCATCGACATTCCCATATGTGTTTCGCCTCCTCTCCTCCGATATTGTGATTGCGATTGACCCCGGGCCCACCATACAGTACTTCCGCCCATTTATAATATAAAGGGCCATTCCCTTTGTTAAATCCAAATCTTGTTTTATTTTCATTTTTACAAAGGTTTTCCCCATTCCCCCCTTCCCAATCGCATTGGCGATTTCATATATACCACTCCGTCCTACTCCCAATTCTGATCCCCGATTGCGATGTATAATCCATGGTCCCACCATTTAATTCCTCCACCATTCATTACAAAATGCCCTTCTCCTTTGTAAAAATTAAAATTTTCCCATTTTGTTTGTTACAAAGGCATAATCCCAAATCGCATCGGAGGCTTTTGGTTGTGTTTCACATATGTCTTCCCCCTCCGATCCCGATTGCGATTAATACGCGAGTCCCGCCTACTCCCCTTCCCCGGTCCTTCCGATTCCGATTGCGATGGCGCCATATTATAATTATATCCCTCCGCCCGGCCCACTCCGATTGCAATTGTAATGCGGGTCCCATTTCCTTTGTTCCATTTAAAAAATCGGTTTTTCCCTTCACGAAGGCGTAAATTCATTGTATTTTATTTCAAAGGCATATTATTTAGAAAAGTCAGTTTTTTCCAAACAATAAAGGAAAGCAAGCGACAGTCAAAAGGCCAAGAACTAAAATAAGCAAAGATTGTTACAACAGCAGCAAAATAGGAAATATGTTCATCGGATTACCTATTTTCTTTCATATAGCATAACAGTGAAATCTCCAAAGTGGGAAAATGCAATGCTGTCCCTTATTTTCAGGGGCAGATTGTTGTATTTCTTTACTATGATTGTATTTCAGTTCTTCAGCTGTTAGAACAACTCCCTTTTCTGTGGATCTATGGTCCCACATTTCAGTGTATTTATTGTAATTATGAATCATTTGTAAGCAGTCTGAGGTCTGAAGTCAGTAACTGAGAAAGTAGGGGAATAGTGTGGAAGAAACATCTTGCGCTCCATTGTACAGTTTGACAGGAATTAATTAGAGATGCAGCTCTGATTTGTGGGATCCATGTGGTATGAGATTTAGCATTTGTTTTTCTCCTTTGTTTCATATGTGAATTGTTATGTGTTCCATTCATCCATAAACATTTCCTTTGAATGCATTCAAGATAGAAAGGTAGAATCCATTTTATATGCTCTGCCTTGGGAAATCGTTCATGCTCTGTGTTGTTTCTTTCTATTTGAAAAGGATCCATTTACTGTGGCCTTTTCAGCTCCTCATCGGTCTGTCCATCTCATCCCTATTTATCTTTATTTGCTAAGTTTCCTGCCTATCTTGCCCCATGAAATACCCTATGTCCTGATTTAATTCCCGGTTTCAACTGTCCCTTTTATCCCACACATCCCTGAAATTCATTCATTCATTTTATTAAACCCTTTTCCCATAATTTTATCTAGACTAATATCAGTCCATTTATTGTGTTCCATTGAATATTCTTTCATGGAGAGAGCCCTCTCTCATCCTTGTAGGGCTAGCTACAAGGCTGAGCGTGGTTTAGTTGTTAACCTGTTTTTCCCTTTCAGCCTGGGGTCCAATTCGGGTGCTAACATCTCTGGCGACCATACTGGGGAGCTCAAGATTGTTTGTTTGTTAATGTTATTTGTTTTGTAAACTACAGACGGAGCCTAAAGTTATGCCAGGTAGCCTTCAAACTTCACATTTCTTTGCAAGTGCATAAGTAGATAAAATCTGCTTCAGTCAATCTCCGGTTTAGTTTTATAAACGTGACATTTGACTTGCAAATTTTCCCCAGTACATCAGATAATCCTAGACTTTTAAACGATGATGTTTAGAGTTTGCTAGGCTGGAAATAAAATTGTTGTAAAATAGAAATTCAACCACACTGGCTTCAAGAAGATACACGAGGGCTAATCCAGATCCAAATCCTCCCCCTGTGTTTGAAAATACGAATCTTATCCCAAGAATTGTTAGAAGACAAGAGGGATCCTTAAGCCCGAGACCCATCTTCAGATCCTATACTTGGCCCAGTAAATGGTTTTTTGTAGAAGATCTTTCCTTTGACGAGAATTTTGAGCTTTCTTTATTTAGGAAAAAGTCTAAAAATGACATTGATGATACAGTTTTAGATCCTGACTTCCTTGTAGATATTGAAGTCCAAAGAGAAAATTCCTCCATTGATGATTACATTTTGAATTCTCCTCAGTCCATCACTGTAACTAATATTCCTGAGCCTTCAGAATCATCACAAGAAGTCTTTCCTCCTCCCAATTCATCAGCATTCCCATCAGTCAATTCCCAATTATCATCTCCTCTATTAACACCTCCCTCAAATCCTACAAATCCTATTGTAAATCCACCCGAAGTTATGGTTGCCAGGTATGCACCCCTAGTCTTACCCCAGGTCCTCAATGATATGTCGGCTGACTATCAAAGTAAAATTCCTATTTTTGATGCCACTCAGAGCATCACAGCTCAATAGCATGTTGATAAAATGAATGAATTTTTTGATTTTCATGAGGTAGAAGCAGAGAATGTGATGACAAGGCTGTTTGTTAAAAGTTTCAGAGGCGAAGTCAGAAAGTGGTTTAGAGCCTTACCACTAGGCTCAATTCACACTTTGCAGGAGTTGCACACTCAGTTCCTGGACCGGTGGGAGGTAAAAAATAACCCACTTCAAATTCTGTCTGAGTATGAGAACATTAAAAGAAATGTGGGTGAAATAGTGCAGGATTATTGTTTAAGATTCAATGTTGTATATAATTCTATTCCATCTAATTTGAAGCCTCTCGTGGGACTAGCATTGTTGAAATTTCCCGATGGTTTTGATGCCGACATGGCATATCAGTTGCGTGAAAGAGATCCGTCTTCACTTGAAGACATGCAAAAGATAGCGGTAAACGTTGAAGCTAATCTGCTGGCTAAAAGAGAACGAGCCAGAGCTGAGAAAAGAGTCACAATAAAAGAGGACGCCTCTACTTCAGATAGTAAAATGGACACTCTGATTAGAACAATAGAAAAAATGGTCGATAGGTTAACCATTGCAGACAGACCAGAGCCTCAAATAAGAAATCCGAATTTCAGAGGGTAGCAGCTGCAATTCAGAATTAAACAGAGAGACCAAAGAACGCCGGACCAAACTACACCACCACAGTAGCAGATTAAAACTCCTTTGCAACAGAATTACGTGCAAGGGATAGATTCAGATGATGATGATCCTGTGATTGAGGCTAATCAATTTTTCACAGTTGATGGTATGCCAATTTTCCTCACAGAAGATGAAGAATACATAGTGGAGACTCCAGACATTCAAAAAGACCAAAATTTCATTTTGGCCAATGACACAATATTGGAAGAAGAGTCCGATGATTACTAGAGAGGGTATATGAACGCTCTGTCAGCTCAGCAAAGGAAATACTCTTTAAGGAACAGAGAGGTTACAGTCAGTCCCATTCAAAAGAGAAAATAACTCCAAATGAAGAATGACGCACATAAGAAAGGAAAGGAGCCGGCTGATCCTTCTTCTAGTAAAGCGCCTGCATTTGCTAATATAGCAAATGAAAAGAACCAGTCGAGCACAGTAAAGAAGCCAACAGAGAAGAAAGATCCGCCCATTAAAGAGGTAGAGAAAGCTCCCTCCTTTAATCTAGAAAATGAAATTTCTAAGTTAAAAGTGTCTATGCCCCTCACAGAGTTGGTGAAGAACAGTGCATATAAAACTCAGGTGTCCAAATTCTTGCAAATAGATTATGTCTCTGATATGGTCAATGTAGAAGATGACTACCCTAAACTTATTTTCAGTCCAGGCACAGAAGAATCTGAAGAAAATGAAGTCCCTCCTTTTTACCTGAGTCTTAGAGTACATGAGTTTATCTTGCATAAAGCTATGTTGGACTCTGGGGCCTCACATAATTTGATGCCCAAAGCTGTCATGGAGAAGCTAGGCCTTGATATCACTTGAAAATATCATGATTTATATTCCTTTGACTCAAGTAGGGTCCACTGTATTGGCCTAATTAAAGATTTGGTAGTGTCTTTAGATCAGATTCCGGCAAAGAATGTCTTGATGGATGTAGTTGTTGCTGATGTCCCACCAAGGTTTGGAATGCTCCTATCTAGGTCTTGGGGTGAAAAACTTAAGGGAACCATGCAGCTTGACTTCTCTTATGCCACTATCCCTGTATTTGGATAGTTGAGGAAGTTATATAGGGAAAATAAAATTAAATATATGATTACCAACAAAGACAAGCCTGTAAACCATCCCATTAATGTTGTCCATATAGATTTAGAGTCTTTTGTCTTGTATTCAGATGGTGGTTTAAATGATGAGAATGTTTAATTAGTAGAAGTGGATGAAATACCTGAGATTTCTGAGAATTTCAAAGAAGTCCTCAAACAGGAAAAGGATAAAGCAACAAACACTTATGAACCTCCTGCCTACCAGCAGCAAAAGGACAATGAGCAGCTGGAAATTAGCCAAGGTAAAGAAGAGAAAGAAACAAACTTCCAGCATCTTCAAGAAGAAGAAGAAGGTCTATGGAGTATGGATTTTGATGGAGTTGTTGGTAAGGATGGAGCTGGCATTGGAATATGGATTAGGAGTCCTGTTTTCTAGCCTGAGAAGGTTCCGAGCAATGTTAGAGTTTGTGCTTATAAGTTAGCTTTTGATTGCTCTAACAATGAAGCAGAATATGAGGCTTTGATTGCAGGCCTCAAAATTTTGAAGAAGTTGAATGCAAAAAGGATCTTTGTGTATGGCGACTCCGAATTGATAATCAAACGGGTAAAGGGAGAATACCAAGCAAAACATCCAAGATTGAGGGCATACAAAAATGCAGTCCTGGACATTATGAAGACTTTCCCAGAATATACTTTGAAAACAGTACCCAGGATGCAGAATCTGATTACCGATTCCCTGGCCACTACTGCAAGTAACTTGAATATTCCGATGAACTCCAGCAATAAGTTTGAGATCTATGTCAAACATAGGCCGGCTGTTCCGGACAATTTAAGGTATTGGCAAGTATTTTTGGATGACAATGAGATTAATGCATTTTTGCAGGGTGATGGAAAATTCAAAGATACTCCCATAGAAGGTGAGTATGAGGTGGATGATCAAGAGTTAGAAGCAAACTAGATGGACATATTGCAGCTAAAGGATAATGTAATTCCTAGAGGTCTCATACCTCTAGAGGAGATTTTTGATCAGGATGATGTCGTAAAGAAGCCAAGCTTGGTGCCCATGGAAAAAGGAGTTGAAGATGTGAATATTGGAATAGCTGACCAGCCTAAGTTTGTCAAATTGTCAAAGACATTATCCCCTGAGGTAAGGGAGAAGTATGTTAAGTTGCTTTCTGAATTTTCTGATTTATTTGCATGGGATTATTCAGATTTGAAAGTGTACGATAAGAACATAATTCAGCATACAATTCCTATCAAGCCGGATCAGAAGCCTTTCAGACAGAAGCTGAGAAGAATCAATCCAAAGCTACTGCCATCAATTGAAAAGGAGGTAAACAGGTTGTACAAAGTAGGAATCATAGTTCCTGTTAAATTTTCTAATTGGATTTCGAATTTGGTCCCAGTGTGTAAAAAGACTGGAGAAATAATATTATGTATAGATTTTCGGAACTTGAATAAGGCATCCTTAAAGGATAATTACCCACTTCCGAAAATGGACCATATTCTGTAGAGAGTAGTTGGAGCATCTAGGATGTCACTACTTGATGGCTACTCAGGCTACAATCAGATCTTGGTGCATGAGAAGGACCAAGATAAAACTACCTTCACAACACCCTAGGGAACCTTCCAGTATGCTAAGATGCCCTTCGGACTGAAGAACGCTGGAGCTACCTTCCAGCGTGCAATGGAAATTTCTTTTGCAAATGAAAAATATGTTTTTATTTTTGTTTATTTGGATGATTTGACAGTGTTTTCAGGTTCAAATGATGAGCATTTGCACCATCTAAGAGTGGTTTTTCAGTGTTGCAGAAAGTTTGGGATTTCTCTCAATCCCAAGAAGAGCATTTTTGCCATGGATGAGGGAAAATTGCTCGGGCATATCATCTATAAAGATGGCATCCGCATATATCCAACCAGAGTGGAGGCAATTCAGCTCATAGATCTTCCACGGAACAAGAAATAGATTCAGGCCTTTAATGGTAAGATGAATTTTTTGTGCAGATTTATACCTAATCTGGCTGAACATTTGAGAGAAATGACCAATATGTTGAAGAAAGACAGCACTATTAAGTGGAGTGAAGAAGCTATCAAGTCATTCAATTTGGTAAATTTTGCTTTGTCTAATGCCCTAGTTCTGATCAGTCCTGACTATACTCAAGATTTTATTATATTTTCGTTTGCATATGAGAATACTATGGCTGTTGTTTTAATGCAAAAGAGAGATGAAGTAGAAAAGCCAATTACCTTTTTCAGTAGGAATATTAGAGATGCTGCTTTAAGATATAATATTATTGAAAAACAAGCATTGGCTTTATCAATGCATTGAAAGATTTTAGGGTCTATATTCTGCATTCACACACTATAGCATATGTCCCTAACGCAGTAGTCAAGGATGTGCTCATGCAAACTGATCCAGAAGGTCGAAGAGGCAAATGGATAGCAGCAATGTTGGAGTATGATCTGGAGATCAAGCCCACGAAATTGATCAAAGGCCAAGGCTTGGCGAAATTGATGGCCCAATAAAATCTGCGTGCTTTAGATATAAACCTCATTACGACAATATCAGAAGAGGAAGATGAAGGTTTTCTAGTTCCTATTTCAGATATTTTTCTGCAGTCCCCTTGGTATTTAGATATTGTGTATGTTCTTCAGCATCTGTCACCTCCTCTAGGCATGTCTAAGAGTAAAGGTTGATCTCTCAAGCTTAAATCTACAACGTATTTCATTTTAAACGATGCTCTGTTTTGGAAGGATCCAGGAGGCATTTTGCTAAATTGTCTAGTTGAAGAAGAAGCTCAGAAGGTAATGCACGATTTCCATAAAGGTGACTGTGGTGGTCAGTTGTTTTGGAAGACTACATCTAAAAAGGTATTGAGAGCCGGGTATTATTGGCCCACATTATTTTTTGATTTATATAAAACAGTGATGAATTGTCATGAATGTCAGATTTTCCAAGGGAAGAAGAAATTTCTTCTACTTCCTTTGAAACCTGTTTCAGTGAACGTGCCCTTTCAGCAGTGGGGGCTCGATTTCATAGGATAAATACATCTTGCGTCCTCAGCACATCATCGATGGATATTGACTAGGACAGATTACTTTACGAAATGGATTGAGGCCATCCCTGCCAGGCAAGCAATAGGCACAGTAATTATTCAATTCCTGGAATCGAATATTTTATCCCGTTTTGGTTGCCCATGTAAAATTGTAAAAGATAATGCAGCCGCATTCAGATCAAAGAAAATGATCGATTTTTGTGACAATACAACATCGTGCTAGGCCATTCAACAACATATTATCCACAAGGTAATGGCCTGGCAGAGTCATCGAACAAATCACTGATGAATATAATTAAGAAAATGTTGGAGGCAAATAAAAGAAATTGGCACCGGAAGCTTATCAACGCATTGTGGGCAGACAGAGTCAACAGTAAAAAATCAATAGGTATGTCACCTTTTGAGGTGGTTTATGGTATTGATGTTGTCTTTCCTAATTCTCTTACAGTTCCCGTTATGAGATTATTACAAGAAGTTGGCAGCGAAGATGATGACAACCAGTGAAGGATCAATGAGATGATCCACCTTCAACAAACAAGAGAAGAAGTGTCACAGAAAGCGAGTCAGTTGTAGGACAAGATTAAAAAGATCTATGAGAGGAAGAATAAAGCAGAAAAGTTTTAGCTAGATGATGTAGTGTTGAAATGGGATGCAAGAAACGAAGACAAAGGGAAGCACGGTAAGTTTGACAACCTTTGGAAGGGACCATACAGAATTGCAGCATACAGGGGACATAATGCCTTCTTGCTTTCAGAAATGGATGGCCAGGATTGTCCATGTGGAGCAGTAAATGGTAGGCTGCTGAAGCACTACCATTGTTGAAGACATGAAATCATAATCTTTCTTATCATCATTGTATATACCATGTTATTTTGATCAGAGTTCAAATGCACAATCATTCAATTTTGGGGCCCGAGGTGAAGGCTATAAAACTTGGATGATATATGTATGGTTTGGTTTTATTTCAGTTTTCAGTCTTAGTCTAGAGTCAAAGTCAGTTTGTGTTTGTGTTAGTTTTGAACATTTTTGACTGCATGCCCAATGGATAAGGCTACTTGGTCTACGGTGTTCTTGGCACCTCCAAGGAGCTACCATCCCCATTGGAGCCAATTTTAGTGTCAGTCTAGTCATACTGCCATCAGCGATCAAAATTACTCTTTTTCATTTTCATATTAGGCGTCTCATACTGAATAAATTTCACTATTCCCCTAGATCATGGATTCATTGATGGTAGTTTTCCCTCATGATGTACTTTCTGATTTTCCTTTCTATGGTCTTTAGTCATTAGTCACTTTCATTATTAAAATTATATCAGTAGGTCATAGGATGGGTCTCATTAGTTTCTAGGGTCTCACCATGGTCAAATTAATGAGTCAAATGTCAATAATATCAGCACGGTCATGAGGAAAGTCAATAAATTCAAAGTCACTGCACCAGGAAGATCAAAGAAATAGTTTATCCAGCTTGATGTAATTTTTACCTCAAAACCATGTTTTGAGGTGAAAAAATGATATTTTTCCTTTATTATTATCATTCATTATGTAATTTTATATCATCGTATGTAATAAGTCATAATTCAGAAGCTGTTATCTCCACAAAGTGATGTCCCTACCTTCAGAAGAGTTTTCCGTAGCATGTTCAGCACCAAATCATCCTCCAAGAAAATCCATCAGAAAGAGCTCGGAAAGAGCTTTTCAACGGTATACTACACTCTCAAAACTGACTTCTGGATTGAAATTTATGCTTAAGTGAAGTAAAAGTCCCTATATCATCATATACCCCATATTTCCTATTTTTCCTTTAAACTTTGTATTATTAAAGTTTTAATATTTCCCTTAAAAAATCCATTTTCCTCTTTCCGATTACAAAATCGCATTATAAATTATTTTAAATAAATATGCGATTTATGTATAAACCACTTCCCCAACCATACCTTGTAGAACTTTATAATAAACAATATCAAAGTCCATTATAAAGTTTCACCATTCCCAACCACTTCCCCTCCATTTTCCGTTAGAACCTTATGTTAAATATTTCAAAGGTTCGTATATATATATATATATATATATATATATATATATATATATATATATAACCCCCCACCGTTATAAACCACTTCCCCAACCATACCTTGTAGAACTTTATAATAAACACTATCAAAGTCCATTATAAAGTTTCACCATTCCCAACCACTTCCCCTCCATTTTCCGTTAGAACCTTATGTTAAATATTTCAAAGGTTCGTATATATATATATATATATAACCCCCCACCGTTATAAACCACTTCCCCTTTTCCATAACCCCTTAAACTTTATAACAAAGTTTAAGACTTACATTCCGCCCTTCCGAAAACTTTCAATCGCATCACAAATATAAAGGTATGCCTCGATCACTCCAATCGCAAATATCTCTAATCTCCCGATCGCATCCCTCCTCCGATCGACCAATCGCAACAACCTCCGATCGATCAATCGCATCATCCTCCGATCGATCAATCGCACCCCTCCCTCCGATTACCCGATTGCACCCCTTCCTCCGATCTCCCGATCGCACCCCTCCCTCCAATTACCCGATCCGCTCCCCCGATGGAAAAACCTCCGATTGATCTCCCCACCGTTGATCTATCCCCTGCCGATCCGACGGCTCAAATTTAATCAGGCCATCGGCATCGGCATTCCCATATGTGTTTCGCCTCCTCCCCTCCAATATTGCGATTGCAATTAACCCCGAGCCCACGATACAGTACTTCCACCCATTTATAATATAAAGGGCCATTCCTTTTGTTAAATCCAAATATTGTTTTATTTTCATTTTTACAAAGGTTTTCCCCATTCCCCCCTTCCCAATCGCATTGGCGATTTCATATATACCACTCTGTCCTACTCCCGATTCCGATCCCCAATTGCGATGTATAATCCTCGGTCCCACCATTTAATTCGTCTGCCATTCATTACAAAATGTCCTTCTCCTTTGTAAAAATTAAAATTTACCCATTTTGTTTGTTACAAAGGCATAATCCCAAATCGCATCAGAGGCTTTTGGTTGTGTTTCACATATGTCTTCCCCCTCCGATACCGATTGCGATTAATACGCGAGTCCCACCTACTCCCCTTCCCTGGTCCTTCCGATTCCGATTGCGATGGCGCCATATTATAATTATATCCCTCCGCCCGGCCGACTCCGATTGCGATTGTAATGTGGGTCCCGTTTCCTTTGTTCCATTTAAAAAATAAGTTTTTCCCTTCACGAAGGCATAAATTCATTGTATTTTATTTCAAAGGCATATTATTTAGAAAAGTCAGTTTTCTCCAAACAATAAAGGAAAGCAAGTGACAGTCAAAAGGCCGAGAACTAAAATAAGCAAAGATTGTTACAGCAACAGAAAAATAGGAAATCTGTTCATCGAATTACCTATTTTCTTTCATACAGCATAACAGTGAAATCTCCAAAGTGGTCAAATGCAATGCTTTCCCTTATTTTCAGCGGCAGATTGTTGTATTTCTTTACTATGATTGTATTTCAGTTCTTCAGCTGTTAGAACAGCTCCCTTTTCTGTGGACCTATGTTCCCACATTTCAGTGTATTTATTGTAATTATGAATCATTTGTAAGCAGTCAGAGGTCTGAAGTCAGTAACTGAGAAAGTAGGGGAATAGTGTGGAAGAAACATCTTGCGCTCCATTGTACAGTTTGACAGGAATTAATAAGAGATGCAGCTCTGATTTGTGGGATCCATGTGGTATGAGATTTAGCATTTGTTTTTCTCCTTTGTTTTATATGTGAATTGTTATGTGTTCCATTCATCCATAAACATTTCCTTTGAATGCTTTCAAGATAGAAAGGTAGAATCCATTTTATATGCTTTGCCTTGGGAAATCGTTCATGCTCTGTGTTGTTTCTTTCTGTTTGAAAATGATCCATTTACTGTGCCCTTTTCAGCTCCTCATCGGTCTGTCCATCCCATCCCTATTTAGCTTTATTTGCTAAGTTTCCTGCCTATCTTGCCCCATGAAATACCCTGTGTTGTGATTTAATTCCCGGTTTCAACTGTCCCTTTTATCCCACACATCCCTGAAATTCATTCATTTATTTTATTAAACCCTTTCCCCATCATTTTATCTATCCTAATATCAGTCTATTTATTGTGTTCCATTGAATATTCTTTCATGGAGAGAGCCCTCTCCTGTCCTTGTAGGGCTAGCTACAAGGCTGAGCGTGGTTTAGTTGTTACCCTATTTTTGTCTTTTCAGCCTGGGGTCTCAAATTTAAATCTTCAATATTATCTCATTTTTCTATATTGGTACTTTTCTTACAACCTCACTATAACTCGAAGGTCCGTGAGGACAAAGGGCACCCATTGTAGTTAGTATTTTTGAAGAATTCATGTTTGTATAAAATGTATGTCATTTATTAAATGAGTTAATCTCATATTATATATATAGTCAAGTTGTTTATATTTACTTGAGAAAGTTATTATGAGAAAATATTAAAACAAATTAATGTGTAAATGAATCATTTTTATTTTGTACAATGAATTAAAATAAAATATGCAACTTGGATCAAAAGCCATTCAAATGAAATTGTCACCCATGAAATCATATGGAATAGAGAGGGTCGAATAGACTCAATCTCTGAACTTGTAACCTTATGGCCTACTCATCCCAAAGAATATGTGAATTACAGTGTTTGATAACGACTTTATAATCATTATATCTCTAAACTAATAAGTCTAAAATGTGCTCATTTCGAAAATTGGAAAGCTACAACATTTGGCTTTCAACTATAACAATTATTAGATATACCTCTATTAGATTTCTATATGATATGATCTATATTTGGAATCTAAGTCTACATTTGACTTTCAACTATAGGAATTATTATTGTCAATCGAATTGCCCCTATTAAATTTCAATACGATATGATCTATATTTGGAATCATTTTACCTCTAATTAATTTTTATAGAATATGATCTTTATTCGGTTTTTTTGGCTATATATATATATATAATGGGATGATTCTGAATATAGATTAAAGGATATTTTAACTTTGATTAAGCATTTTTATTGTGTAAAGGCGTATACAGTGACCATCAAATTATTAGTGAAAACAATTTACTGTTGGAATTGGTTTTCTTCCAGTGAATTTTTGTAGTGGCTATTGGTAAACACTAATAGCTAAATCACTAATGAATATGATTTCTTTTGGATTTTTTTTTTCTATTAAACTTCCATATTGGATAAGGTGTATAAACTAACAACTATATAGTGATGGGTAATGATGTCCTTGAGAAATCGAAATTGTATAATTGTAATAGAATTTATTTTCAATTGGAGTTTATGTTTATATATTGGTGGTAACATTTACTTTCATTTAGGGATTGCCTTTTATTCTACATTAACACCAACAATGTCATTATAAATTTGCATGATTGATATGGTAATTGAAATATTAGATGTTATGATATATGTTTTTCTTTTTTTGAAGTAAGTATTTGTATTGCTTTCAAAACAAGATATTACATGATACATATAGAATTTTTAGAGAGGCTAGTCACTAGGAAGATCCAATCATATATAAAAATTTTAACTTTTCAGAGAGGTAGAAGAAAAAATATTTCCTAGAGAGGCAATATTCAAAATGCATGTGCAATAAATTGAGCCTTTAAGGCATTGAGGAAACTAAGGAAATAACATAAACTAATAAAATAAAACCATAACATGAAAATATTAGCTAGGAGGAATGGTCTGAATTAGTATAACATTCCTACTTAGCCTAAGCTAAGAGGAATATTCATTTTTGTTTTATTTTATATTGCATGAATAAATGAATAAAGGAGGACATGTAAAACTCCTAATAAGACTGAATAAATCAATGCCCATGTGAACACAGATAAATCAGGGCCATGTAATTAATCACTTGAAGGTGTGAAAGGGGTTTGAGCTGTGAGACTGGGTCAACCTTGACCAAATCTACAACGTTGTCTAGGTTCAATGTATCTCCTAAATTGACAACGCAGTTTTAGAAGGAGGCCCCTCTGCTTAGACAAATACTATTCTCTGCTCTTTAGTGGAGGATTGTGCTTGGAGTTCCTATGTAGGGATTTCACCTCTTCCTTTGAGGATCCTTGGAGGAGTATTTGCTGAATTGATCCACTATCAGGCTTAAGGCCAAGCTCTACTTACAATTACAGCTCTAATCCATTGAGGGTTTTGTTGCTCTTGCAAGCTGCAACAAGTGGGATTCTAGATCTGCAAAGATCTAGCTTGTTTTGGGAGCCTTTTCTCATGGAGTGTGTCTTTTAACCTCCTGGAAGAGTGCCTCTCCTGTTTATACTTCATATTTGTAACTTGGTAGTGGCCATCCATGTCATTTTGAACTACAACATGGTTTCCATTGATGGACAACATTATTTTGATATGAGGTTCTTTATGGTGTTTTGATTCCAGTTTTGATTAGAGATCTCTGGTCCTGAGCTTTGCCTTTCACTTTGGTGATCCACGGATTAGCTTGATGATCCATGTTCTTTTTAGATTTGATATTTTGCAATGAAATTCCATATTCAGAAATTACTGCAGAATTTTACAGATCTGCAACTTGTATCTCAGATCTACTCTTATTTATGCATGATTTGGTCAAAACCCCAAGGGGATCTTGTAAAGAAAACTATCTAGTTTCCAGATCTGATATAGATCTGATGTTTTGTCCACAGATCTATCCTAGATCTGAGTTGTAATATGCAGCTACTAAAACACCTAAAAATAACGTTTTTGAGCCATTTCTGCTGATATATATATGTTGCAGCTCTCTTTTCTGAAGATATCTTTCTCTCTTGTCTCATGTAATATACTGTATATTGAAAGAGCTTCACTTTACTTCTGATTTGTTGTTTTACATTCATTTATTAATCATATTTGATGGCCTCCTGCTCATATGGTCCAAGACCTCGTTATTCTTGAAGCAGTTTGTTGTGCATAGCTGCAGCCCCTCTTGCAGGGTGTTTTCCAGCTAGACTAGGTTGTGGGAAACCTATTTACCACACCTAGTTTGATTTTTTTTTACTCCCCTCTTGGATTTAGACTCTATATTTGATGATCTAAGGGATCTAAGGGCTGCAAATTCATTTCTGTACATCAATCTCCCAAGGAGTGCGTTATTTTTCCAAGCCTGCTGAGCAATCCCAATTTGGGAACATTACAGTGGTATCAGAGCTCCTTTCTTGGCACAACCTGTGCTTGCCTTGGAGCACCAGCCATGTTGCATTCAGAAGAATATGATCCTATTAATGAGAGGGAGAAGAGGTATCAAATTAAAAGTCATAAGAAATATGACTACACTACTGATGATCCTGACAATGGTCAAGACAAGGGTAAAGCCCTTGAAGCTGTGAATGATAAAGAGGCAGAGGAGTTTGCAAAATCTCTTTTAGAGACCATGTAAGATCTTGCCAAAGAGATCAAAGAGATGAGGGTGGACAGAATGAGGGAATCTCCTGGGAGATTTCAGTTGGGAGAAAGCTCAGATGTGTCCCATCATGGGACTGGTCAACCAGTGAATCTGCCACAAGCCCCACAAGCTTCACAAAACTCCACTATGCCTACCTTATTGGTTGTGGAGAATGAAGGACCACAAGAGCAAGCTTCCCTTGAATATTACTTTGTGGAGTATGATTCTTAGAGTCAGAGATTCAAGGATCACTTGAGTTTCCAAGATTTTTGTCACCTAAAGGACAGAAGAAGACCAGGGCAATAGTATAGAGATGGTGGTTTCTTTCATGGTAGACATCACACTATGGGGAGATTATTTTTTCCCAAGTTTGATGGATCGTCCTCTAGTTCTGCCAAGGCATGGGTAGAGAAGCTGGATATCTACTTCCAGTTGAACAAGGTCCCTGAAACTGAAGCCATCAAGATTGCAGCGCTGCAGAGCACACAATTGGTGGTTCCATTGGTTGTCTACATTGGGACATATAAATGTGACTACCTACTCTGAGTTTACTAGAATACTGGTGCAAAGGTTTGATAGGAAGGATCCTGAAGCACCTTTCATAAGCCTTGCAAAGCTGAAGTAGTCAGGAGACGCAGAGACTTATATCTCTGAGTTTCTGAGATTATCAGTCATGGTCCCTGATCTATCTGTAATCAGGAGGGTCTACATGTTCATTGATGGCCTAGAGGAAACTTTGCATGGGTTGGTTAAATATACCAAGCCCATCACTTTGCATGATGCCATTGAGAAGGCTCGAGACCTCCAAGATGCCTTGCCAAAAGCAAAGGAAACTTTCCAAAGCAAGGCCCCTCACTTTTCTAAGAGGAAGGAAGGAAAAGTTGCTCCCCCCAAGGAGAGCTCTTTGAAGAAACCTCTTGATGTTGATCTCAGGAGGGAATTGAGGAAAAAGAGACTGTGCTTCACTTGCCAAGATTCATGGACACCGGGACATAGATGTGCTACAGGGAAGGCACACTACATAGAAGTCTTCTCAGATCTTGAGGAGGAAGATGAAAATGATTAACCCAGGAGGGGTCATAGCGCTGATGATGATGAGGGAGATCAAACATCATCTAGAGATGGGAAGGGAGCCTTTGCTCCAACAAGTGGGACTCTTTCCTCTTTGAGGGGAGTGCTTAAGTACTTGAACTTAAGAGTACAAGGTTCAGTCATGAATCAGAGAGTATCTGTCGTGATCGACAGTGGGGCAACCCACAACCTTATTGATGCTCATCTTGTGCAAAGGAGAGGGATCCCCACTAATACTTTTGAGGGGTTTTCTCTTTTGGTCCCAGGGGATAGGACCATGCAATGCATGCAATATGTTCCATCACTCTTTGTCACTATGGGATCCTACACTTTGGTGGATCACTTCTTTGTAGTTGACATACCAGACACCAACATCATCTTGGGTGTCCAATGGTTGATTACCTTGGGGAAGGTTACCACTGATTGGAAAGCCTTGAAAATGGAGTGGGTGGACTTGAAGAGTGGGAAACCATAAATGATTCAAGGCATGCACACTTATCCTTCACCTAATGTTTCCACACAAACCACAGAGATGGATTTGCACAGTGGAAGCAGTGATCTCACAGTTCCTTCTCTCATGTTTATGAGGATGTTGCAAGGGAAATTATTATCTCATGGAAAGCCACCTAGAATGCCATCAGATTCAGATCTTGTGGGGAAGGCTCCAAAAATTGTTGCCCCAAATCTAGATCCAGGAAGGATTGGAGCAATAAGAGACCAAGTTACAGTGCTGGGAGGCTTGGTACAACCCAAGAATGAGGAGGGTTTTCTTCATGTATCACTATCACCCTCTCACTTTTCTAAATCTGCGTTGTGGGAGGAGAAGAAGGGGAGAATCAGCCTTCCAACAGACCATTTTGGCATGTGTGATGTCAAATGGTAAATTAGCAACAAGAAAAGAACTTCCATGGATGTATCAGCAGCGCTGTCATTATTGAGTAGCATAGATCTTTATTGGAAATCTCAACTGCTTTTAGATTATTCCAAAGATCTCCACACAGGTATGATACTGGATGACATGCATCAAGAAGAGGGCTACTTAGTCCAAGGAGGAGTCATCTATTGTCATGGTAAGGTATTTTTGGCTAGAGCTTCCAAGCTCAAGAAGAAGATCCTACAAGAAGCATATGAATAATTCTTCCTCAGCCGTATGTATTTAATGAAGATCTATTCCCTGATCATGAAAAGTTTTGATTGGGAAGGCATGAGAGAGGAATTACATTAGCACTTTCAAGAGTGCAATAGCTATGGAGGATTGGGGTAGCCAATGCACTCTTTTCAAGAGTCATCTCATCCAGCTCTTCCTTTGCTTGAGAGGAGGGGAATGCTCATGCATAACTCCATGTGTGTGAAGGACTATGATGGTAAAGGATTTGGTTATGATAAGCAAGTTGTTTTTTCTGATCTATTACATTCCTTTGCCATGTTTTTATAGGATATGATTCCTAAAGGGAATGAGAGATCATATGGATCTCATAGTTTTCTGATGGGCAATGGAAATTCTGAACTTGGCCACTCCCTTGATGTGCAAAGGGAGACTCCTTTTCATGATGGGTGCTTCCCAAAGGCACCAAACACATGTAACACCTTCAGCCATGTTAAGGTGACTCATGCAACAAAAGTGTGGTGGGAATGCCACTTACCACACTTGGATCTGATGAAGATAAGAGGTGCACTGTGCTAGCATCACATGTGGGATTTTGACCCACCTCCTCAAGTGCATAATTCAGTTTGCATATATGTAGTCCTTATTCCATTCATTGATGATATAGTTGTGTTGTTTATGGGATTGTATGGACAAAGGATGGGCAGTGTGTATGTACCACATGGTTTGGAACTCCAACTTGTACTTCATGATACATGTTTTAGATGTAGCATTTCTCCAACTATGTTTATTTCTGTTGAGTTTTTCACTCCTGAAGGGATGGACTATGCACATATTATGTTGGCCTTGGAGGAACAATTCATGATGCTTTGGCTTGTTGAGAACTTGGCTTATGATGAGTATTTGATCCTTGATGATGCCAACATGGAAGGAGGAGAATTACTACAGCTCTTACCCTATCAGTTGCTTGAGGACAAGCAACATTTGGGAGGGGAGGACTGTAATATTACTACTTAGCCTAAGCTAAGAGGAATGTTCATTTTTGTTTTATTTTCTGTTGCATGAATAAATGAATAAAGTAGGACATGTAAAACTCCTAAGAAGAGTGAATAAATCAATGCCCATGTGAACAAAGATAAATCAGGGCCATGTAAATAATCACTTGCAGGTTTGAAAGGGGTTTGAGCTGTGAGACTGGGTCAACCTTGACCAAATCTATAGCGTTGTCTAGGTTCAATGTATCTCCTAAAGGGACAACGCATTTTTAGGAGGAGGCCCCTAAAGTGAAAAGAGCTAACTCATCAAAATGGTTTAGGGTTTGCAAAGGCTCTCATCTTATAAAAGGAAAGGGAAGGCAGCAAAAGAAGGTTGCTGATTGATCATATTTCTGAGTATTTTTTCTGCTTAGACAAATACTATTCTCTGCTGTTTAGTGGAGGATTGTGCTTGGAGTTCTTATGCAAGGATTTCACCTCTTCCTTCAAGGATCCTTGGAGGAGTATTTGCTGAATTGAACCACTATCAGGCTTAAGGCCAAGCTCTACTTACAATTTTAGCGCTGATCCATTGAGGGTTTTGCTGCTCTTACAAGCTGTAGCAAGTGGGATTCTAGATCTGCAGAGATCTAGCTTGTTTTGGGAGCCTTTTCTCATGGAGTGTGTCTTTTAACCTCCTGGAAGATTTCTTCTCCTGTTTATACTTTAGATCTGTAACTTGGAAGTGTCCATCCATGTCATTTTGAGCTACAAAACTGTTTCCATTAATGGACCGCGTTATTTTGATATGAGGTTCTTTATGGTGTTTTGATTCCAGTTTTGATCAAAGATCTTTGGTGCTGGGCTTTGCCTTTCACTTTGGTGATCCATGGATTAGCTTGCTGATCCATGTTCTATTTAGATCTGATATTTTGTAATGAAATTTTATATTCAGAAATTACTGCAGCATTTCACAGATCTACAACTTGTATCTCAGATCTACTCTTATTTATGCATGATTTGGTCAAAACCCCAAGGGGATCTTGTAAAGAAAACTATATAGTTTCCAGATATGATATAGATCTGATGTTTTGTCCACAGATCTATCCTAGATCTAATTTGTAATATGCATCTACTACATCTCCTGAAAATAACGTTGTTGAGCCATTTCTGCTGATATATATATGCTGCAGCTCTCTTTTCTGAAGATATCTTGCTCTCTTGTCTCATGTAATCTATTGTATATTGAAATAGCTTCACTTTACTTCTGATTTGTTGCTGTACATTCATTTATTAATCATATTTGATGGCCTCCTTCTCATATGGTCCAAGACTGCATTATTCTTGAAGCAGTTTGTTGTGCATAGCTGCAGCCCCTCTTGCAGGGTGTTTTCCAGCTAGACCAGGTTGTGGGAGACCTATTTACCACACCTAGTTTGATTTATTTTTTCTCCCCTCTTGGATTTAGACTCTATATTTTATGATCTAAGGGTTCCAAGGGCTGTAAACTCATTTCTATACATCAATCTCCCAAGGAGTGCGTTATTTTTCCAAGCCTGTTGAGCAATCCCAATTTGGGAACATTACAATTAGTGGCCTCTGTAGGTATAGGATTCTTGTTGTTACCCAAAGAGAATGTAATATTCCCAAATGGGGAAAGCAGCAATATAGCACATAAAGTTGGAAATATGCAGAAATATTACTAAATAAAAACATGAGACAACCATAGAGCCATTAGATTATGATTATAATAGAAAAATAGGTACAAAGTCTTGAGAAAAATATCACTCAATTTGGGAAAACAAGCCTCCCTTAAAATTCTACACCTAAATATGAAATGTCGGAATGCTATAACTGTGCTATCTATAAGAGTAGAAAAAACTAAAATATGGAAAGATATATATATATATATATATATATATATATATATATATATATATATATATATATATATATATATGCTAATACAATGCTCCAAAAGTTCAAAAACTAGATATCTATGCTCCAAAACATATTTCCAAGACAACCCAGAAAAGGTTTCTGGAAATACACATTATTCAAAATATAGCAGATATCGCCCTAGGGCTAAATAATATCAGCAACTGAATCACTGATAGGAGGTGGATGATTTGAAATATTCAATGGATGACCCTCCTCCAATAGATCTCCTAAATGAATGGTTGATCCCCTCAAAGGAAACACAACTCCTCCAATTATGGAAATAAACCCATTGTTGCAGCTGCTCTCTAAAATAACGCAGTCCTTGAGGGAAACTGCACTGTAGTTTATGATAGCTACTTTTCCTAGTGCCAAAATATGAAATGAGGCTCTGAGAACTTCCTTACAACTTCTGGATGAAAGGATGATCCCTCCAATGGAAAGCTAGCTCAGAAATTGGAGATCTCTCTCCTCCACTCCTACACCCCTGCAACACAACTCAAATCTAAACAAAAATGCACTGTATATGAGACTGAAGCTTGGCCAAATACCAGATAGTGCTAATGCAGCTCAAGATAACCTCTCCTGAGTAGGCACTCTAAGTCCCTTGAGGATGAGGGTGGGATTTCCACTCGGAAACACCCTTGTTCTAAACAGCACATAAAACCCTACTAAACAACAAAAGCATGCATAGATATGTCACGTGACAAATCCATATCTAAAAAGATAAAAATAAATAATGCAAATACATGTCTTCTAATGCTTCCATCCTCTTCCTTTTATGCTTGGTGAGCTTACTCACCCTGGGCCCCACTCAATAAAGGAGCTCATGCATACACTCCTCCTAAATGACTGCGTTGTCCTCCATTAATCCTCCATGATCTCTATAAAAATGTTGTTGATCTGGTCAGCATTGACCTAGTCCACATGCTCTAGCCCCCATTCACACCTCAGGGTGCTTTATTAAGCTGAAATGACGATCCACTTTCACATGAGAAGTGGTTTTATTCTTCATAAATATATTTATGGGTCTCCTTACCCACTTATTCACCTATCTAAGTGACATAAAAAAGCTTTATATTCCAATTAGATGTAAGCTAATTTAGGAATATTATAGTCCTCCCCTCCAAAATGTTGTTTTTCCTCAAGAAACTGCAAGGATACTGCAAAACCTCCAATGGATATGTCTACTCCCAAGTATACAAGTTAGCCTTTGGTAGATAAACCAAATATCTCTCATCATGAAGAAGTGGGAGATATATGGAAAAATTTATATGCTATCCATTGGCCTCCTCAAGGCATGAGAGATGGTAAATGTTGGGTGCCTCAACCCCAATGATAAACTTCAATATCCATGCTATCATCCAAAAAAAGTGAGCCATCCTCGGTAGCTCATAGAAACAATCACCAATCCCCTACTTCTGCAATGTATAGGGGCTACATGGATGAAAATGAGAGATGAAGTTATTCAACTCACGGTGTATCTCTCTCCGTTTATAAATATGGAGCTGCTGATCTTGGGCTTCAGTAATATAGTCCTCAAGAAGCCAAAAGGTACTTGGAATCTCATGATCCCACTCTTTGGTTCTAGGGACCTCTCTTTCCCAATCCATCCCACATATAGTGAATATAATTTCATCACCATAACGGCTCCAAAAGAAAAAATGGACTATGTATCATATAACATGCTGGATGGTGACAATAGTCCCTCAAGTGAGACCAACGATGTTTTGCCTCTAGCTATCTCAAAACATCATATGATAAGTGGTCATCCAACCTCTTTCTTGCTTCCATAAGCTTCTCTAAAGCTTGAAAATAGTGAAGGACATTAGGTGTTAATTGAATATGATCCAAGAAAAACATGTCTTGCCCAAAGTCCTCCATAAAATGGTCATTCCCATCACTGAATGTAGTCCCAATAGGACCATGAAATCCAAAGAGAGGCTTGCTCTCTTATGGAGCAACGTGCTACAAATGCATGGTAAATGAATGCACATACATTGTTAGTTGATAAAGAAGCATCAAAACACAATCTTTACCATATATTGTAGACAAGTTGGTGAAGAGGTCCATAGATGAACCTTCCCATTTCTCCATCAAAAGGGGAAGTGATTGTAACAACCTTGCAAGGTGTTTTCTTTCCTCCTCATACATCAAACAAGCTACATATCTTCTGATATGTTGGTGCACATCTTCTTTGAGATCCTCCCAATAGAATCCCTTCATGATGGTGTGATAAGACTCAATGGAATCTACATGTCCTGAAAAGAGTGCCTCATATGTTGCATGTAGAATCTCTCTCTTGAGCTTGGAGTCTCTAGTCAAGTATATCTGATCATGGAAATAAATGACTCCATCAACCACTCTATATCTCCCATATATCACTTGTCCATCAAGAACCTTACATGTGAAGAGGTTCTTGGAAGTATACCACCAATAGTTGGGACTCCCAATATGGATCTAGGCTTCCAACAATGACAACACTGTTAAAAATGAAGCACCTGTCATATCATAGATCTCCTCCTTGACATGCTCAATGCCAAAGCCACATGTTGGAGTACTATTACCCCACTTTTGTTGCCTTCCTTGCAATTGATCTTGCCCAAGACAATATTGAATTATATGGAGGTCAACCTCCTCTTGGAAGGTATTGTCCATCCAAAAATTCCATATTTTTTCCAATGCATGAAAGAGTGTCAATAACCTCTTGTCATATTCAGAAATCTACCCCATGTGTGGAAGCATCATTTGCTTCCCCAAGAAGATGGAGTAGCCCTTTGAAACCATGCTTGTGCCATCACAGATTCCTAAATCATTATCTTTCAGCACAAATATCTGAGTGGGAGATGGCAATGTACATATAAGAAAACTGCTCATCTCTCCTTTGAACCCATCAAAGGTTCTTTGTGTTGTGCTAGATTCTCTCAAGGCTCATTCCTTAGCCAAATATATTAATGTTGCACCTTGTTGAGAGAAATATTTTTTCATCTTCCAATCAGGGGGTCTCCCTGGTGGAATGCCTCCATGTAATGACACAGCAAGGCCTAAAGCAAAGTTGTATATCTGAGTGGACTGATTAGTTCCTGCCCTCACTGCGCAAATAATCCTCCTGCTTCTGTGCATAAACCTCCTGAAAAGGATGTGTGTGTGTGTTCCAAATCACTTGATGCTAGCCCTCCTTCTCATCTTCTCCTACCTTTTGCAAGATCTCACAGTTTAAGGTGTTCTTCTCCAATGTAATCAACCCATGCACACCCAATGTCATATTGGTGTCAAGATTCTCAATAAAAAAGAAGTGATCTATCAAGGTGTATGTCCCCAAAACTGTGGTCAATATTGGAACACACTTCCTCCATTGTTTTGTCGCATTTCCTATCAACATAGACACATGCTACTCTTGATCTTCATATGTGATATCCTTTGGAACTTCTTGCAAAGATACAAGAGCTCCTCTAGTTGAAGTAATTGCTTCATCTCCATCTCCAAATGGTGGTAGATATCCTCCTGCTTCTACAATGCTGGAGGCTCTTTCCAGCTCTTACTCTTCCTTCTCCTCATCATTAGAGAATATTCCATCATTAAGAGATCCTTTGTTTTGATCCCCTCTTCAAGGAGGAATCCTCATGTCTTCTTCTTGAGAAGAAAGATCTTGCTAAAGTGGGGCTCTTGCACTTGGAAAATCATTGTGCACATATTTAACCCCCTCAATAATATTTTGAAATGGAGTTGGTTTCATGGATCCTTCCAACTCATGAAAAGGTTCTGATTTCTTGGGTTTGGCTAGCTCACCCAAAGAATTTTCTACACGTATTTGGTCAAACCGTTTCACTAACCTCCTAGTGAAATTTTCATAAGTATATATATTTGCATGAAGAAGATTCATAAAACCGCTAGGCATAAGCCTTACCTTCAAGATGTAGCGCTGCTACTCTAATGGCTTCATCTTATGAAACTTGGTGTAGCTGAAAATATGTGTCTAGATTCTTTACTGAAGCCTTGGTTGTGCTCTTGGGTGACCCATCAAAATTAGGTAGAAAGAATATACCCAAAGTGTGTTGCATGCACCCTCTTCTTCTATTGTGGTTACTGGGTCTTCTATCTTATTTGATTTGAAAAAACCCTTGGAATTTTAGATGCTCCTTGAATATTCTAGACTGAGATTCATATTCTTATTGATAATCACCAAGATTCTCCTCCTTTGGTGTGTCTCCTTCCTCTTCTTCTCTTGCCAAGAATGTAGGCATGGTACCACGTCATAGATCTGATGGTGTAGCTGAATGCTCACACCAAAAATGTGAAAATCTAGAGCTTTCTTCATGTACAAGCCCTCTTGGAGAATCCATACATATCTCCATTCCCATCTCTTTGATGTATTTGTTAATTCCCCGCATAGTTTTAAGAAGACGTTTTGAGAACTCCTTCCCTCCTGATAATAGATTTTTGTCTTCATCTCTTCTGAAAATCTTCTCCTTTCTATGAGAAGCCTCCTTAGATGAAATAATGGCTGAAGTACATAGGCTGAGCCAAGATTATGCTCTGATACCACTGTAATATTCCCAAATGGGGAAAGCAGCAATATAGCAAATAAAGTTGGAAATATGCAGAAATGTTACTGAATCAAAACATGAGACAACCATAGATCCATTCCATTATGATTATAACAGAAAAATAGGCACAAAGTATTGAGGAAAAGATCACTCAAGTTGGGAAAATAAGCCTCCCATGAAAGTCTACACCTAAATATGAAATGATGCTAATACATGAAATGTCGAAATGCTATAATTGCGTTGTCTATAAGAGTAGTAGCAAATGAAATATATATATATATATATATATATATATATATATATATATATATATATATATATATACTGATACAATTCTCCAAAAGTTTTAAGACTAGAGATCTATGCTCCAAAACAGATTTCTAGGACAACCCAGAAAAGGTTTCCAAAAATACACACTATACAAAATATAGCAAATATGGCCCTAGGGTTGAATAATCTCTACAACTGAACCACTAATAGGAGGTGGCTGATCTAAAATATGCAATGGCTGACCCTCCAATAGATCTCCTAAATGAAGGGCTGATCCCTTCAAAGGAAACACAACTCCTCCAACTAGGGAAATAAAACCACTGCTGCAGCTGCTCTCTAAAATAACGCAGTCCTTGAGGGAAAATGTGTTGTAACTAATGATAGCTACTTGGCCTAGTTCCAAAATATGAAATGAGGCCTTGCGAACTTCCTCACAAGCTTCCGGATGAAAGGATGATCCCTCCAATGGAAAACTAGCTCACAAATTGGAGATCTCTCTCCTCCACTACTACACCCCTGCAACACAACCCAACTCTAAACAAAATTGTGTTATATATAAGACTGAATCTTGGAAAAATTCCAGATGGTGGTAATGCAGTTCAAGATAACCTCTCCTGAGTAGGTACTCTAAGTCCCCCGAGGATGAGGATGGGATTTCCACTCGGAACCACCCTTGTGCTAAACAACACAACAAACCATGCTAAACAACAAAAGTATGCATAGATATGTTACATGACAAATCCATATCTAAAAAGATAAAAATAAATAATGCAAAACCATTTCTTCTAATGCTTCCATCCTCTTCCTTTTATGCTTGGTGAGCTTCCTCACCCTGGGCCCCACTAAATAAAGGAGCTACTCTCATGCATACACTCCTCATAAATGACTGCGTTGTCCTCCATTAATCCTCCATGATCTCTATAACAACGTGGTTGATCTCATCAACATTAACCTAGTTCAAATTCTCTAGCCCCTGTTCACACCTTAGGGTGCTTTATTAAGCTGAAATGATGATCCAATTTCACATGAGAAGTGGTTTTATTCTTCATAAAGAGATTTATGGGTATCCCTACACACTTATTCACCTATCTAAGTGACATAACAAAACTTTAATATTCCAATTAGTTGCAAGATAATTTAGGAATATTACAGAGAAGACAAAATCTATAGGAATACCTATGTTATTTTCAATGCACCCTAACTGATGATCCATAATAGACACTTAATTCTACAAATGGTCCAAGGAGAGGAGAATATCCTCATGGATCTCATGCTTGTCTAATATTAATTTTCTAAGTATATACTTGATGCATTGGTAGATGTCCACCGTATACATATATTGGTTTTACCCACCACATTGTGTCCTGCATTGGGAACCGAATCTACCATATCATCCAAAACTTATGTGTCTGAGAGAATATGTTGCTCGTTGGAAATTTACCTCTCAGCCTAAGTAATATCTACTTCTATTGGAGGGGTGGGGGGGAGGGGGGGTTAGCTCTCGAAATTGTACTTTCAAACCTTCAACTCTAATATGAGCTCATGTATGCCCTTTATTTCCACACTCTTGATAATAAGTAACCTCAAGTCAAACACAAGCTCATTGTCAAGGCATGACTACAACATGAGGAGAGAAGCTTTTTCCAAGTAGGAGGAAAGATTCTCCAAGAGTGGGATAGAGGAGAGGTGATATTGAAGTTGACTAAGTAATAGTGGCCCATAGAGTGGTAGTTCCTAATAGGGGAGGCTTGAAAGAGTACCTAAGGAATACCAACCTCCTAGACACCAGAAAAGACTAAGGAAGAGAGCTAAAGAACCCAATTTAAATGAAACCATAGAACCCAACAAAATTGATAAACAAAAATAAACCAAGGATGAGGATAACTAGAAATACCATAAAGTAAGGAAAGGTAGGGAGCTTGAGAAGAAGGAAGGAAGGAAAGAGAAAAGGGAGACATCAACTTTGTAAGAGATAATTTACCAAATAATAAACTCATGGTGCTAAACCTTTTAGAAAGTTTCCTTAGATACAACAACTGATTATTGTTGTAAGAAATGGATGGAAAAAACCATAGTGACAGAGAAACACCCTATGATAAGTTAGCACCCCTAGCCTATCTTCTTGAGGATAGGGCTTGGATGAGAAAAGATCAAGGTTGGAAAAGATGATATAGACCCTCATTGGAATAGTATACTGCATTGATAATAACTGAATTATTGTAGTCAATACAACAACACCCAAATTTTTTAGCATGTATATATAAATTTTGGGTCCCCCTATTATTTTCAAGGTCTTAACTTATATCCATGCCAATTTTTACAGTTAAAAATCTTTAATAAAATAGTTATCATTGAGGATACAAGTTCTTACATGTCCATGAGGCACATTTCCTAAGCTTTCATGTCTTACTTCATCCTCGACATTAGGTTTTATGACATTTTTCATTAATTCATTTTGCAAATTAATTTTCGGCATTGCCTCTCCATTTATGTTTATGTAGGTTATAAGAATTATCTCTTCAAGAATTTGTCAAAACTATGCTTATGTGTGCCTTTTGTATGCCCGGGTTTTTATAAGTCTGCAACATGATTAAAAAGTTTATCACCACTAGAAACAACTGTTAATGGGAAGCATATACTAGTATGTTAACAAGGTTATAAGATGCATCTAGTTTCACATGTCATTCAAGTTCAACATATTGTCATAGGGATCAACCTAGCTTCATTCAAAGTCGTTCATTATACAATAATAAAAGGGTCGTGCAAAAATATATGACACAAAATTTAACAAGATGAAACTCCAAATTTGAAAAGGGGCACAAACATGAGAGTAACTCAAATGTTGGTTGAAAGGATATTCAAAGATGGGATCCCACACTGTATAAAAATTGACAAAAAATGTTGAGGATCTTTGATAACATATGGAACATCACTATTAAGTACATTTATATCCATGTGATAAGTAGTGGAAGTTGATAATACAAGAAACCATTGGTAAATAAATAATAGCAAAATTCTTTCCAAATAGGAGGAAATCAACCAATAAGAAAAGTGGTTGCTAAGGTAATAGTACATTCTTAGCAATGTGAATAAATGGTATGAAGTTGGACACTTGAAGGAACCAATTAGCTATGGACCAATGATGATAATATTTTTCCCAATGCAAGGAACTCCACAAATGAGGAACACATAAACCAATGTTTAAAGCCTCTAGATCAACTTTTTGGAGAAAATATGTTGGGTAAATAGGAATAAATGCATGTGATATAACTTCATTGCTCACCCTTGACAATATATATACTTATTTTTTCATTTGTGTATGAAACTTCTAAGATTTATTAATCCATTTATATAAATTTTGAGCCTATTCCTTTATACTCATGAGTTTCCTTTTGGAAACTAGCAAGTTTCTCACAGGTTTCCTTCATGCAACCTTTGAACACCTCCAAAATGGCACAAAAAAATATTAATTGTGCAAAATATGCAATATCAAGTGGGGATCAAAAAATTCATATGCTTGTACACCCATGATATTGAGCGCCAATGGCCTAAACTATTTCCTCATGCTATAAATTAGAGTTCTATGTTGAGAGAAGGGGCACTAGGCCAGTTGATATAGAAAAATGTTGGAGATTTTTATAGAGGATCAACTTCCTTCTTTTTTTAAGTTTCTTTACCATCAATATATCTTGGTTTTGATAGCATTACCTAGATTTGAGTTGGACCTAAACCCTCACTAGGCTTCCCTTCCAAAGTAAAATTGTGACTAGTTGATAGAGTTGAGATTGATAAGTGGCACGACCTAGAGGAACCAAAACTAGGTGATGAATGTGTCGACAATGATAATTAGGTATTATTTCTTGTTGTCCCTTCCATTTTATAATTATATAGATATCTCTCTTATCCCCTCCTGATATCAATTAGAAATTATTCATTATAAGTTTATATTATCTACATATATGTTTTATTGATTTTGAGAAATTTCATATTTTTAAATGTGTGCACATTTGGGGGAGAAAATTTTGTTGGAAGATAAGTTGCTTGCAAGATTAAATAAATTGATCTTCTAATCCTAGGTTTTTTCCTCCATCGTCTCTTTCACATTAGATAATATGGGGAAAATTTTAGTTATATTTGATAGTTTATTGTTGGATCTAAATCTACACACTAGGGATGTTTGCCTACAATAAAAAAGGTAACCCAACTAGCGATGATTCCATGATTCTTCTAGCCAAGGTTGTTACTTCTCTTGCTTTTTAGTTTGGTCCATCTTTTTTATTTTTCATTTTTCTTTCTATTGTTGTAGGATTTTATATTTTTAACTCATTTTTTTTCACTTGTTTAGTTTACTACACATGATTATATTGGGATACAATAGTAAGTGCTTACTAATTTCCTTCAAGAAATTGAGAGTGCATGCTAGATTCCTTATAGAAACTTGCAATTAGGACATTGGTTTTGTTGTGGAAACTTGTAAGCATGTCCTATAGGAAGGAAGAATTATTGCAAGGTTGAAATCTATCCTTCTAGTCTTGGAGTTTCTTCAAAATTGGGAGGCTTCATTCTCACTTTGGAAATTTGGCATTACTTAGTTGTTAATCATTGCATCTTGGTTGGAAAAAGTTAAAAAATCCAAAAATGTAGAATTTATTTAGAAATTCTATAACAATGGATTCAATCCGATCTTGTGATGTATTAAAACAAGATACTGAATCCTTTTACAATATTTTCGGAATATAAAACACGATCGCTCAATCACATGAAAGTAAGATAAAGAAGTAAATCAATCACACAACCCAATATATACTTGGGGAAAGCAACTTCTCAAAGCCATGCTATCATATATTTTACAAAATCAAGGAATCATAAAACAATACAATACTTTCTCACACAGAGAATTCCCACACTCTCCTGACTGTCTCACTATGATCTTGCTCAAAATTGGCTTACAATGCTCAGGAAAAATTGACAAACACTTAGCCAATTCTCATCCTCTGCCAAGCCCAACCTTTCTCACACAATCCCTATGGAAATAAATCCCTATTAAATAGGAAATTCAACCCTCCTTGATTTTTCAGTCCGTCATGGCATTCTTGTGACTTTATAATTGCGATGGGGCACTTTGCTAATAATTGCTATTTATCTTCCCTTTAACCTCTGTCTCAAATGAGTCTTCCTCAGAATTGACATGCATGAATCTATTAATAGTTAATCCTCAGTTATTTGATTGATCACTACTTGTGAATTAAATCTAATTTAATTCATTGGACCTCTCACTAGCTCATCACTCAATTAGAACTTGTTAAACTGATTTTAATTGAATTAATTTAACTGATTACACTCACACCACATTTGTGCTACAACTGCAACTATACCCCAAAAATATTATAATCACTCTACATGCCTCATATTAGACCCTCAACTCAAAATTCTTGAGCCAACTTAGTCTTCATGACTTAGTTAACTGATACAAGTTGTTATAAGATGAAATTACAATTTATTGTCCAATTTATTTAAGGGAAAAATAAATTAGATGCCCACATTTAGCACTAATGTGTAACATAATTCCTCACCAATGTGTGACTGGAATCCCACACTAGTATGTGGTCAATTTTTTTCCTTTCTGGCTGCCAATTTCATTGCTTCTTGTTGCAAATTTCAACAAAAAAACAATTTTCTCTTTTAGGAATATTCTTAATAGTGCTTTGAATTTGCATCTCAAAATTACTTTGGATCAAAAATTGAAGGGAATAAGATTCACATTGCATTCATAGTTTAGATTCATATCTTCATCTTGTTTGATTTCAAGTCATTGTCAAGAATTATGTTATTTCTATTGAAATAAAAGAATAATTGTTTAGTCACATTTGTTGTTTTCTTTTTCAACATTCTTGAGTCCAAAACACAACATTTAAGCTTCATTTTACTTTTAAAAAACTACTAATAACCTCTTAAAGACATAATTAAACATAATTAGACTTGTTTTTTTTTCCAACAAATCAATGGTAGTTTAGGTGATAGGCCTTGGTGTAGGTTAGACAGTTTATTCTCCAAGGTCATATAGAAAAAAGATTGATCAACTAAATAGAGTTAAAAGGCCGTTAGTAGTGATAAGTACTTGTCAAGAAATCATATGCTAACATGTATGTCAAGAATTAGGTTATTCCATTTTAAGTGTTGTAATTATACCCTTGCACTTGGGATGTGGATGGAGATGCAATAGGGGATTTTGGTGGAATTATCATGTTACTTAGAGTGACACATATTCCATAGAGTTATATTCATAAGATAAAATTGTATCCCCATGAAACATAGAATCTTAACTCGTGACTATTTTGTTCAACTATAAATCATGAAGTGGCATCCTTAGTTTCCTTTCATAGGTTGCAAATAGGTCACCACAAGTAGGATGTTCTTGCGGTTTCTCCAATAAATATTAGATATTGGTCTCAACTCCTATGTAGGTTTCTTATATTTTCACCTTCAATTATTAATTCCAATTATGCCAATCATAAAGTTTCGATATCCATGGGGTTTTTTTAATGGGGCTTGCCAAGGCCATCCACCATAACGTGGGGTGTGAGTGGTCTTTTATCTCAGTCAAACTCACTAAGTTTATTGCAAATACATGCCAGGAAGAGGATAAAACAACAAATAAGATTTTATAGTTCTATGGATGTTATTATAATTGAAAAAGGAGAATGTGGTAACATCCTTCAAGTGTTGGGAGATTCAAAACTAGTGATCGTCCTGGAAAATAAAAAGGTAGAGGTGAGGATACTTGGCATGGAAACCTTTATCTATGATATTTGTGAAGTTTCTCACTCTTTTGACCTCATCTCTTTCTATCATATTCTCTGTGAGTTGAACACTAAAGATAAGTATTCATCTAAATAAGCTCTTGCATTACAAGTCAATGTTCTTAAGTATCGTGTATTTATAGACGAGGGGGAGGTTGACTCCATGGAGACCAACCTCTCCTACTATTTTCTTAGTGACAATTTTGAAGTGTATACAAATCCCATTTTAGGGTAGTATTTTTTAAGACATGTTTAGTTTCGGGTCTGATGCCCAAGAATTTTGGTCTCTTGTGTCTAGAGGATTCAACCTTGATGAAGACACTATGGATGTTGAATTTTGGTAAAGACAATGAAAACAATACATGTATATATTTTCTCTCTATAAATATATATACAATTTCCATGTGAACAAAAAACTATTCCTTGAACTAGGGAAATTTTTAAGGGCTAATATTCATATATGGGCTAGTTTTCCTTTTTTTCCAAAAAATCTTTTTGTCAATTTCCATTTTTCTAAATATAATTCCCCCAAATTTTATAGGATAAAATTATTTTACCTTAAAATTTGCCATATTTTCATAAAGACTATATAATACTATTATAAATTTGAATGTTTTTACAAAATTATCACCAAAAATTTACAATTTGCATATTAAGGACTAGTAATATTTGCCAAGGTTTCTAAAATTTAAGATAAATTTCCATCCTTAAAATTTTCCTTGCTTTGCACCTTCATTGGTTGGACCTAGATCCTCATCATCCCAGGATGGCCTTAAAAAGGACCTTCCTCAAATTTTAATTAATTATGCTTGGGACTTAATCACTTTAAGTTGAACCATGGGAGAGCGATTTGTTTGTTGATTTCTTTTAGGCATGCTTTCTTTTAGGAAGCTTTAATTTGATTGTTATTTGGTGTAACATGTAGATAAATTATGGTTTAATCATGTGTTCTTCCCCGTTATATTAGTTTTTAGATTTAAGGTCGTTGATTAATCACCTCATCAATCTTAGAGGACTAGGGATATTTTTCATAATATCAAAAAGCCACCTACTATAAGGCATATATTGGACATTCTTGACAACTCATTAGTTGAGTTAGAAGATGAAAAACACACAACTTTGGATAACCATGTTAGAGAATAACTTATGAAATGTGATCCCACATTTTATGAATCATTAGTCAAAAGTTTTAAGAGAGGAATCAAAGGTCACATCAATATACAACGAATAGCTTACACTCCTATTGATTACATGGCCTTATCTCTCCAAAGATTGATGACATTCATGTCTCATTTTAGTGAATTTTAACACGCCATTGGCCAACCGTTATAGCTTTCTTGGCATTCATCAAGTAGGTTAGTTTTTTCCTATCATAGAGATCCATCTACTTATAATTTTGCACATCCTTGGTTCAATATGTCTGATGAAACTAGTTGTTAGGTTTTGGGGACACAAACCTTTCTATTTTTAGCATCATTAATGGGGGAATTGGTGTTCCCATGACTACACTAGCTAATAGGATTGGCCCTTTCATTATTATTCCTTAGAATGGTGTAAATGTCTATCTAGGAATGCCACTATTTATTTAAGTGTTTCACCCATATTTTTGTAGCACCCCATTTATTTTGACTTGTTTGAAAATATTTACTTTATTATTTGATGAATTTTTTTTTACAAAATGACTCGGTTCATTAACTTGTGTTATGATGATAAAAAATAAACTCTTTGATTATTTCGAGTGGCTTCAATTGGCGTAATAGTGATTTTGAATGAAACTTATTCAAGGCTTATGTGAAACGTGGATGTATAAAATGTATACTGAAATGACATAATTGAAATTATACTTTTTATTGTTATGATACATGAATTGAATATACTCAAGGTGCCACTATATCTAGATGCTACTGATGGTTTTCCTCCTACAATTGGGAAGTCATATGATACTTTGATGTGGGATTACATCGACATTGTTACATGGAATTTCAAGTGAGATAGGACATGTTATGTGATTTATGATATGATTTAATATATAATTATGGAACAATTTGATGTGTCAAATTAAGTTAAGTGTGTATAAGAAAAAGGAATATGCTTTCCAACCAGTCCATAAATAGATAGGTAATTTTTTATGGAAGTGTATAATGTATCATTATGATAGGAGGAACAACATTCCTATTTCCCCCTACTAGCACTCCTTTTTTTGTATCGTAGGTTGAAAATCTGTTACATTTTTACTTAGTGATTGCATGTTTCCATGAGAGTAGATTGTAGATTCAATTACTCATGTGGTTTAGATGAAGAGTGCAAAATAAGGAGACATCCATATTATTTAATGACCATTAGCATCTCAACATGGGCAATAAAATTTGGTTTAACAATGTCGCAATAGTTGCCCCATTCCCTTGTTGTGGCCACAACCCCCCACCCCCACAATATTTTTGTATAAAAGATATGGGGAGCCTCCAATGATGCTTTAGTTGCAAGATTTTAACTTTTCTTGATTTTTCGATTTGATTGTTCTATAGTATATGGTTTGTCGACAGCTTCCCAACGACACAAATTTTGTTGAATTTGGACTTACAATTTGGAAATTACACTCAATCAAAGTTTGGTTGAATTTTGCTCCCTTAATTCAAAATTTGTATTTAATTATATTTCTTTTTATAAATTGTAAATAAATTTAAATTTAATTAAATAATTTAATATAGATTAATTTTATTAAATTAATTAATTTTAAATACAATAAATTTTAAGTATATTTTAATTAATTTAGTAATTTAATTAATTAAATTAATTAGAGTTATATATATATATATAATATAATATTTAAAAAATAATATTAAAAAAATCAACAAAAGGGTAGATTGAAAAAAAACCGGAGGTTCACAGAAGAAATGATCTTGGAAGAAACCTCACGAAGTTCATTAGGAGTTTCTCCCGAGATCCTCCATGTCATAACCTTGAAAGAAAAAATAGCATGGGAGGCTTCTCTTTTTCATGTAGGGAGGCTGACGCAACATAACATAGAGTTGGGAAGAGGGCTCCACCCTCCATGTGGCCCTGCTCTCCCTCACATGAATTGTAAAATATTTTATAAAATTATATATATATATATATATATATATATATATATATATATATATATATATATATATATTAAATAACTTTTAAGTTAAGTTAAATTTGTTTTTATATATTGTTTTTTTATTTTGAATATTTTTTAAAATGGTATATAAATTAAAAATTAAATCATAACATTAAAATTGTCAAAAAAAATTACATTTTTCAACAAATTTAATATTTAAAACCTAGATTTTAGAAGGCTCTATTTTAAGTATTACTTAGTGAAATGAGGCCCAAGATGTCTAGTTAGAAAGTTAAAATTATGGAGAAGATATTGGTAGTGGTTGCATGACCATATTTTGTCATTTACTATGCCTAAAAGTTAGCATAAACTAGAGCTACAAATATGCAACAAGAAAACTAATTTTCTAAGTTTTGATTCTTGGAATTTGGTCTACCCAAAGTATTGCTGTTGCAAATTGGTCTTCCTTCTTGGGAAAAAGAAGTTTTGAGAGATATCAATGGGAAACACAAATTTATTTTTATTTTATTTATTTAATTAGATTTTAGTTTGAGAATTTGTTTTCTCAATTTGGCAATTTCGATCTTGATATTAAATTTTGAATGGTTGTATTTGAATTGTGATTGGTTTTTGCATGAGAATTGTTGAAGAGATCAAACCTAAAGGATTTGGAGCAATAAGAAATAAACAACAAAATAAGAAAAAAGAGGATTTGCAGTGCCAAAAAAGTATGGACCTGAACTATTTTCAACAACTCCCCTTTTGGGATATTTTTGCAAATTATAAATAACAGTTTTGAGAAGGAGAGTGGCATTCCAATTCTCTGCAAAAAGAGGGATTTTGCAGTATTGTAGGAGATGGAACTTTGTAGAGAATGAGATATACTTTGGACTACATTTTAAAGAGATGTATTACAACTCTGAAAACTTCAGGCTATCATGAAAATTTCTGAAAATTTTCATGCTATCATGAAATTTTCTAAGACTTTCATGTACTCATAGAGCTTTGGTCAGATTTGAAACTTTTGTATGTTATTGTAAAGGTTGATTGATGGCCTTATTTTAAATCAATTTTATTCGATAATTGATCCATATAAGTGTCTAATTTGTGGGTTATGAAGTACTGTGAATTCAATTTAATTATATGCTTATTTAATCAATGAAAAATTATATTTTACTTTTAGATCTAGTTGATTTAAAGTTGAGAAATGAATTTAAATAGATGAAGATTGCTATTATTGTTAACTATTTAACAGAATGATGAAAATTTTATCTCTATTTGAATCATGATTGTAATATAAGAACTATTTCCATGATGCAATCATTATGTTGAATTTGAATTAATCTTATTTGAATTTGGATGTGTGCAATAGATATCTGATAACTACTTATCAAATGGTTGTTTGTGCATATTTTTGTGAATAAGTGGTAGGCCCTGGAGCTATTGTTTTGGCCTCCTAACTTCTCTTTTTATTCAAAATGAAAGTTGGTCCAAACTTTACTACTTTTCTCTTGGTTGGGATCATATCTATATCTTCCCAATAAAGATAGATTTAGGATTTAGTTTTTGTTGCTTGCATCCTAGAGTAGATTTTCATTTAGATTTATTCATTGCATTTTTTAGAATTCTCCTTTTGTAGGAGAAATATCGTTGGTGGCTTGGTTTAGAAATTGTTTCATATTAAGGGTTTCTCTCTTGCAAGGGTTATCCAAGGGTGTAAATTTGATTGCCTCTTCTTATTGATAAGTATTTAGATATATCCCAAGTAAAAAATGAGGGTGAAGGGCTAACTAGAACCAATAGAACCAGTCATAACCACTAGCCCAAACGAAAAAGAGCTTTATTTGGAGCTCTGATTCGGTGGTCTCCCTAAATGTTAATGAGGTCATTTTTGGCCATCAACATTTTTGGCGCTAGAATGAGGTCCAACTAACGAGTATAAATTTTTAGATCCTTACATTTTTTTTAAGTTTTGTTTTACAATGGCTCATTCTAAACTTCATATTTGGTGTTGCTTCATTGGACTTCCACCTGCCACCACTTTAATAAAGGTAGTAAATCTCTTGTCAAAAAAAAGTTTAATGGTAAGGAGAACGTTTCTTATTTTTATCATGTTCTTCAATTTATTCTAAATGGTAACAATTATGATATTGATGAAGGTGTGATGTGAATAATGATCACTCTTACCTTGATAGGATTAGCCAAATACTGGTGTAGATCATTGTCATTTTCCTTTGTACACACTTGGGATGAGTTTACAAAAACATTCCATCATGATTTTTAGTGTTACGATTATGAAAAGGTTTATGATCAAATTGAAGAACTTTGTATATTTTAATGTGATTTTTTGGATGATTTCCTTATTAGATTTAAATTAATATTTTTACAGTTTCAATCTAAATATTTACCTCCTGAGTTTCAGTTAATAGGATGGTTTAAAAATTTAGTTTCTCTTCCCTGTATTTCTAATCATTACGAGGAAATAAAGTACATGAAATTTTTAAGAATATTCACTATTTTTGAAGAATCGATTGCTCAAAATGGAAAAGTCGATCCGCTTCAAATAGAAAATGAAAAGGTTGCTAATGAACCATTTCAGGAGGAAATAAATGTCATTGAAATAAATAATTTTGGTCCTGAAAGTGTTGCTAAATATGTTCCTCTTAATAAAAATAATTTCGTTGTTCCAAATCATGCTACTTCTGTTGAAGATGAAAATCAACAAGCAATAGAATCAGCAAGCAACATGCACATCAAAAAGTAACAATGCAAAGTGAAAATGTTAAGAATGTTCAATCTTCTTAAAAATTATGAATTTTCTCACGTCGAAATTCATGATCAGCCACAAATTTTGGAGTAGACACAAATTTAGCTTCAATAAAGTTTGGTCAGCTAGATACATGATAAAAAATATGAAATTTTCATTGTGAAATATGAGCAAGAATCTATAGGAAGATCAATTTTCAGGTTCATTTCTTCAAACAGTGATTGACCCCTTTATCCCGATATTTTTGCTAATGGTAATTCATTTGTTTATAATCAAACAATTCCTCTTTGCACTAAATTTATATTATAAAAGTGAGAGGTTGAAATATATGAAATAAATAATAAATTTCCAATTAAATTTGATCAGGATAAAGAGCCATTTAATAATCGTTCTTTCAACGGTGTCAAAAACATACTCAAGCATTCTTCTTGTTCAAATATTTCTTATGAAAAGGAAGGGAACACCAATGAAAATTTTCAAGTTATTTATGATGATTATTCTAAGTTTGAGAATATTGAGTTAACCCATCAACCATTAATTTCTCGTCCCTGATACTCAAAATAAATCTATGTTTCAAGTTAAGAGATATTTTTCTATTGATATCACTACAAATGATACTCATCTTTAACTATCAACACATCATGATGACTTCAATTTTCTTGAAGAAAAATCCATTCCAATTCTTAATCCTCACAATCTTCATGTTTCTGTTCTTGGTCATAGTCTTGAGTTTTTTTTCTCATTCACAAGTAGATGCCAGAAATAGTTTTAATTGTAATACACTCGCTGACACTTGTGAGGAGGGAAAATTTTCAAATAAGTATCAATTGTGTTGTAACACTAGTTTTGATACAACTATAAATAATGATATTATTTTATTGTTTTTTCTTCATTTATTATGGTTGTTTTCATATTTGTATACTTATTTTTATCTTTTGATTCTTAGATATCCTATGTTTGCATATTGAGCAATAAAGAAATGAATTAATGAATCAATGTGAAAATTAGGCTAAAGACTTTTGTCATGAACAACAAGAATTTTTAATATTTCAATTTCATTTGATGTGCATGTCTTATCAACTAATTCTTTCTTCTCAAAAGTATTTTCAGCAAGAATCAACACTTGAGAGTGTAACATCACAATTTTTCTAGCAATTTAATCTGCCAAACAATATTTTGACAAATTCACTAGATTTTCATCCTTACTTTCAAGATCCATTTGATAGTTGATTAGAAAATTCAATTCAACATAAAATTTCTAATATTTTTCCTCGTATACATAAAAATAACATTTTTCCACAGGTTGTAGCATTTAAAGACACATCTTTAGAGCTTGTCGTGCCATCCTCTCTTCCTTAGTGTCTTTACCAATCAATAACAAAGATCCATCTTGATTTTTCTGATCCAATTGGAACATGTTTCAAGAGAGGAATTTCATAAATAAATTTATTTTTTTCAACTCATTAGAGATGAATGTACATAAGAGGCTGAAATTTTTCTTTAATAATTTAGCTACAATTCTATTTATGTTACTGATTTTTGATATTTACATTTGTGCAAAAATAAAGATAAGGGAATGGTTTCACAGGAAGTATTATTTTGTTTAGTTTTCAGTATGCCCTGTTAGATTAGAGTAGAAGTATGAATATTTTAGTTATATTGCTTTGATTTTATTTCCTTTTATAATGTAGATATGGAATAAGAAAGCAGTGAAAATTTTCAAGGAAATAATTGTTCAAAATCATCCTAATAAAATCTGCATACAAACATGTTCAAGTAAATTTGCACTCATTTTTCATAATATTAATTTTAATAAATCCACATAAATTATTTACTCTGAATTTCCTTCACTTTTTGAATTTATGAAATGAATTTTGATGATATGGTGATGAAACTGAATTTTGGGTATCAATGATCAATGAAATAAAGCTTCTAGCCACTATTAAACAACAACACATCAAATAAAGTTGCAAGCTATATGAGAAAGAAAATAATTTGGGGAAAAAGTTGCAATAATGGGAAAGATTGAAAATCGCAATAAGAATTCATCAACTAAAAAAATAAAATAAATAAATAGGTTCATTACTAGATATTCCTCCATTTATGTGGAAAATATCTTTATTTGAAAATATGTTGGGCCAAAACCAAAGTATTTAACATCAAATGTTGTTCATTTTTAGCTTCGTCATCTTTTCTCGTCTCAACATGTCATCTCAGAACTAACTGTCCCAGAAAATACTTGAGACACTCCTTTCCCATTATCGTCGAGAATCATTTCCTCTGGGAATACCTTGTGAGTTTCTTCTTAGAAGGTATCCTCTGGGACATAATTTTTCCCATTTGTTATCAAACAATCCTTCATGTAATACTTTCGTCTTGTAACAATTATCCCAATGGTTATCATCGAGTTTCGTTTGAATTTTCTCCAAGAAATTTTCTCTCGGGACAACATAATGCATGCACCCTTTCCTTTACTGATGCCAGAGTCAAACAACAAATTGCAATTTTTAATAAATAAAATTCCTTTCTCTTTAATTTAATCAATCAAGGAATGGAATCATATATTAATTATAATATACACTTGGAAACAAAAAAAACACGATCACTTGCGAATTAGCTAAAGCGGAGCAATTAACATAAGTAATGAAATGTGGTCAAGCGTCGTTGACCATTCTAATTCCTTCTTTCCTCATAACGCGTACAATCCCCACCGTATGCTTAAACCTTTGTAAATCCAAGGATCATCGCATATAAACTAACACAATAATTAACACTTTGAAAATTTGCAATATTTGTGGTTTTACTTCATTGAATAGGTGATACGTGCCACCTCCAGACCTTTATCGCACATTTTGGATCAATACCAAAAACCACCGTAAAGCGATGCGATATACCACACTCTGTTTCCTTAAACTACTTACTGTTGCACCTTATTTGTCCATCACGTAATTTTCGATAAGTCACCGGGATTCACAAGAACGTTTTAAAATTCCTTATGCTTAGAAAAATGTTCTATCTACCATAAAGCCCTTAACGTTATTCAATGAAATTTGAATAAAAAAAACACAGAAAATAGAAGAAGGTACCACTGTATACGGAATTGATCTTCAAAAGTTTTCAAACAAAATACAGCTCCCAAAAATACAATTTTGGAAATGTCCTAGCACCCAGAAACACAATTTTTCCACACCACACTTCAATCTATTTTTCTAGAAATAGAAATTATAGAGATTTACCCCTTTGTGGCTTGATTTTTCAGTTCTCGGTCTCTCTTTTACAATTTTCGCTCTCTATTTTTCTGTTTCACCTATTCACATATTTTATATTAAAAAATCCAAAACATCCTTCTTCTTAAAATAGATTTTTGTTTAATTTATTCCTATTTCTTAGTTATTGGCTTAATCTCCACGCAGGGATGAACCAATTTCTAATTTTATTTCCTAATTAATCTAACAAATCCAACAAACTAATTTCTCTGATTTAAAACTAAGATAAAAAATTAATGGCCAGTGTTTATCCTTCTCATATTTAGCCACAGCATGTGAACATCCAATCACATTGGTGGCTAAGTCCGGATGCTCCTGCATCAGACTCCCGGGGAAGAAAAGAATCATTCATCAAACTTTCAGGATTTACTCCATACTTCTTTAATTCTGTTGTTGTCAACCAACTAGAATCCTCCATTGGTTGTCCCTTCCATTTGACTAGATACTGAAAATAAACCTATCCTCTGGTTCTTTTGGATACTTTTTTCTCCAGAACAACTTCCACCTCTTTCTTGACTGTCTTTGGCATTTTTTCTTCCCAATTTAAAGTCTGGTTTCCTCTGCTGTAGAGTCTTCCTATAGCTCTTCCTATGTTCCTTTGTATGGGTACAAATATGCAACATTAAAGATGGGTGATATTCCAATCCCTTCTTGCAATTCTATTTCATATGCATTTGAAGAAAATTTCCTCAAAATTTTACATGGTCTTATCTTCTTCATATTTAATTTATTGTAAGTCTTAATAGGAAATATTTATTTTCTCAGATAAACCATGACTAGTTATCCTACTTGGAATTCCTTTTCTTTCATTTTTGTATCAACTCTCTGTTTGTATTTTCCGCAAATTTCTTGCAATCTATCTTTAACATCTTCCTATAGTCTCTGCACCTGCTCTGCAAACTCTTCAGCCTTTGCACTTGTTATCTCTTGTTTTCCCAAATTCTTGAGCTCATACACACCTCTTGGATTCATCCCAAAAAAAATCTGGAATGGACTCATCCCAGTACTCTGATTTGGAGTATCATTATAAGTAATCTCAGCCTAAGCAAGTGCTAAATCCCACGGCTTAGGATTTTTATACAATAAAATCCTCAATATATTTCCCAGGCTTATGTTTATTACCTCGGTCTGCCCATCTGTTTGAGGGTGATATGCTGAGCTGAAACTACGGTTGGTACCTAGTTTCTTCCAAAGAGTTCTCCAGAAATTCCCAACAAACTTTGTATCCTTGTCCTACACAATACTTATAGGAAATCCATGCAACCTTACAACTTCTAAAAAAACAGATTAGCAATATGTGTTGCATCACTATTTTTCTTGCATGCAATGAAATGAGCCATTTTAGAAAATCTATCCACCACAACATAAATGGAGTCATTCCCTCTTTGAGTTTTTGGCAAACCCAAAACAAAATCCATACTAACTGCATCCCATGGTCAGTTTGGTATTGGTAATGGATGATACAAACCTATATTTTGGCTTATTCCCTTAGCATACTAACAAATCCTGCACTTCTCAACAAATATCTTAACATTAGTTTGCATCTTTGGCCAATAGTAAAAAACATTTACCTGAGAAAAAGTCTTGTCTTGTCCAAAGTGTCCAGACAAGCCTCCACTGTGTTTCTCTTTAATTATGTTTTCCCTCATAGAACATTTAGGAATACACAATTTATTATTTTTGAATAGAAAATCTCCTTAGATAAGATAATCCAACCACTAGCTCCTATTATGAACTGTTGGGTTTTGTATAGTGTTAGCCACCTATAAAAATTTTTTCAAGCAAACAGGTGGCTAAATATTTTTCTGAGCCTCCAAGAAACACATTTCCTCTGAAAAAATATCATTCTTGAAGCCTCTGTGTGCCCTTTGCCTTAGAAAATATCTTCACTGTTGTTTCCATCAAAAAATCCTCACTGTCTGTGAAAAAATTATGCTCAGAAAGCCTCCATCTGCTTCCTTTTTACCCCTGCAGAATTCCCCATTTTAACCCCTTTATTCCCTTCTCAAATTCCCCCCAAAACCCCCAAAATATATTCCTAAGTCTTCTAAACCATCAACTCCCTTTTAAAAAAATCATGAGAAATCCCTTCATTTGATTTTAAACCCTTCTTTTCCCCTATCGGAACCTTTGTTTAGGCCTCAAAAACCCTGTTTTTAGCCTAAAAAACCCACTTTTTACCATATGATAGGCATAAGCCCCTTGTGGCTAAGCCCCAGCCCCTTCTCTGCATATAACCGGGCGCTGAGACCAAGCGCCAAGCCCCACAGAGCTAATCACAATCATAAGATTGGTCGGGAGTGATTTTTCCTTTGTAAACAAATAAGTTCCGATGCAAGAGTGATTTGGCATGTTGGCCATGGGTACAATATCCACCGTCGATCTGTAAAGATCCAACGGTCCACGCAAATCTCACCACGCACTGATAACATTCCATTGTGACCCTCTGATTGTGATCTCCACTGTTGATCTTTAAACAATCCAATGGTAATCGCATCGCCGCTCCAATCACCAATCGCAAAGTTTCAAATACACCACTCTTCGTTCCCCCGATTGGCTAACTCTTGATTGCATCTTGGCTGTTGAATCCACAAGAACCAATGGCCAGGATTTGATCTCTCACTGCCCCGTGTTCTCCAATTCGCCACCCTCGATCCAATCACGATCGTCAATCTTCTGCCAATCCAATGGTCCACGCGCAATTGCTGCATAAACCCATCGGAGTTTCAGTCCCTACCTTCTCCGATTGCGATTGGATCTCAGTCGTCCATCCCATTCAATCCAACGGTCAAGATTCCTCCTGCCCATTGACCAGCCCCTCCGCTTTGTTTTCCCTCTTCAGATCTTAGCCGTTCATTCTGCTAATCGGACAGCCCACGTTCAAACCGCCTTTGACTTGTCCCCACCTTATCAACCACACATCTTCCCGTATCATGCTCCATCCTGCACCATCTGGTCTCACAGTCCCAGATCCAACAGCCGAGAACCATATCGTGTAACTTTGGCGTGCTAACTTTAATATTTTAAAATCACGCGATATGGGCGGTTTTAGTTTGCCACATGTCGGGCGGTGGACCATATCGCGTGATTTTAGGCAATTTTCAAAACTGTGCTTTGGCCGCATGAAAATAGTTGTTTTCTCCGAAAACCACTTCCCCCTTTTCTGCCTCTGAAAGTCCATCATCCAATCCTGACCGTTGATCTAATCCCGACCAACGGTCCATACCGCATCACATATTTCATTCATAGTTCTTTCATCGCGCTACCATAAAGTTTCATCGGGACATCTCAGCCGTTGATCTCTTCCTGAGATCTAACGGTCCTTATTCAATCACCCTTCGCCCATGACGGTCCCACCGTTCAAGGCCCGATTTCATGCGATTTTCATCGTTTCCCTTTGTAATTCTCCCAAAGACTTAACTTTATATTTTACATTAAAGTTTATGTTTTCTCCGCCTAACCTTCTTAAGCCACTCCACCAGAAAATCCCCGCCGTCGATCATCATTAGTCCATCTAATCTAACGGCCCAGAACCATTTCTCCATCAGGCCACCATCAGATCAGTTTTTCACCATTTCAAAGCAGTTTTCAGCCGTTTTCCACAGCATCCACCGCATTAATCTCTGCTGCGCTGCCATTCTCAAAGTCTTCCACAGAATCCATCATCCCTCCCGCATGGATTTCTTAACATTTCTTGTGTCTTTGTGCAGGGTTACAGACGGTGAAAGCCGTTCTTTTCTACACAGTCACTGTTAGTGACACAGTAGTGCCGATGAAGTTTTATTAGAGCCAAAGATTGCAAGGAAGACTCCTGAGAGGGTTTTAAACACATATTTTATCCAAATCAGGGGCATCAACTCTGTTTAAGACTCTATCACCATAAGGCCAGCAAATTTGCAGATAGAGACAGTCATGGAAGTGGCAAAGAGTATCAGTAAAGGATTAAAGAGTTTTAAAGCCTGTAATTAAATATTTTAAGATTTAATTAAATGTTTAAAGGGCAAATGTACTAGATTTAAGACCTTATGATTAACACAGAAGGCCTAATGAGGCCTAAAGTACAAAAAACAATCTTATCAGTGTCTCACATCAGCAGAAGGTTCTTTCCCAAGAAAGGACAAGCCCCATGATGTTTTTTATACTACATCGAGTTCCTGAGAAGATCCACACCCTGACAGAAAGTCCTACTGCTACCAGAGCATTTGCTATGCAGTATGGAAAACCTAAAATTCATTTGACTACCTTACTGGTCCTAGAGTACTACAAAGTACTGCAGCCAAAAAGTACTTCAAAGAACATACCCATGAAGTTAATATTAGCCTGTCGAAGACCACTCTTTCACCCAAAGAGTACTGAAAATCAATGCATGGATATTAAAATAGAATGGGCCTCGAGCCACTCTTCTTCCTCTGATTTAATGTTTCATTCAAGGTTTCACCTACCTCCTCTGCCTCTCTTTAGCTATAAAACTCATGAGGAAACATATTGTAAAGGTTGTTGATTAGATATCTAAGAATTGTAAGTTGTTCCTCTTGAGATATAGTTCTGTGTGTAAAGTTGTAAATTAGGCCGAGGAGATGATTTCAAACTGAATATCAAGATATTGGGCGATGTTGTATATGAATGGTGTTGCTCTTTAATATGACAAGCACATTTCTTTGGATCCTGATTTAAAGCAGTGGTGATGTGTTCTACCTTTGTCTCTTTTTTTCCTTCTGTAATTCATTACATCTCATTTCTCTGGTAAGGATCAGAAATCTGGCTTAGGACACACCCTTGCATGGTACCCTAATGATCCTTCTCTCCTTATCTTTGATTTTTTCTACTGATCGTGCTATCTAAGAACTAATTCAAGATAATTTAACCACTGTAGTAGCTGTTATTCACTGCTAACTGATGTATGAATTTATGAATCTGTCCTTAGATGTTCTTGTCTGGTTTTAATTGAAAGAATTGGGATACTGGGAGTTTAGAATGCTTATTCTATCTCACTAGGGTCTTTTTCAATCAATTGAACCTTTATAAGTTCCCTCAAGTTGAATTTCAAAGCATTGAAATTTCAAAGCCTTTCTCTGATCTCAAGCTTCACGTTTGTGTTTAAATACTAAGTGTTTCTTGTGGTCTGAAGAGTTAGCTTTTTAGGGGTTGGATCATAGGTGTTTAAGGCATGCCCTGTCCCTAGATCCGCTTTCCTAAGTGGTCACCTCGAAGGTTTCCTTGTCATTCACCTTCATTCCTTATCATTTCATACAATACTATCATCTTTAAAGATCCTCTGTTTTAGATGACTAGCCCAATTGAAAGTCTTGGATATTGAATAGCAAGTAAACCCTTTTATGACTCCATTTCCCAATGATCTCGAGTGTTCCCTGAAGTATCTCTTCTTTGCCTAAAGTCCCCTTGGCTCACCCTTTGTCTTATATTGGACCCTTCTTTCATGTTTCCCAACAACCAAACAAACAAAACAAACAACAACCCCTGTGCCTATAGCTAGCCTAATATCTTTAAACTGAGCTTCAAAGATACATCTATCTTTGCCTTTATAGAGATATCACTCTCTAGACCCAGGAGGGCTTGATCCTGAGGTCCCAAAGTGTTTTTTATGTTGTCTTATCTTTTGGTAGAGCCAAACCTGCCAAAACATAGGAACCCCAACATAATGGTGACTCCACTGGGGAACATTGAGTAAATCACACCTTTAAACACTCCTAAGAAATCAAAGTAGACCAGAGTAGCCTAAGTTTGGTGGTTAATCACTATGGTGGACAGCAAAAACCTTTCTGAAACATCCTAAACCTTCCACCTGGTGACTCCACAGTTCCTAAATGATTGAAAGACTCCACTGGTGATTGGTAGGCCTGCTGATTATCTTTGTTTTCACAAGACTCCATTGGGATACCAGTCACATTACAAAATCATCCATGCTAAATACCAAGTCACTTCACTAATGGAAGACTCTAAGCAATTTTCAGAAATGGAGCTAAGTCCCCTTGAAGATTTTCGTTGTGGAATATCAAGGGTACTGGAAAAACTTAGAAGTAAGGACCTTCCAGAGGATTTTTTTTCCAGCTCGAGATTCAATAATCAACCTGAGCTTAAGAAAGTTTTTCTAGAAGTTTTGGTTGAAAGGTATGAAGCTAAAATTGAAATATTAAATTCACAAGAACAATCATACCAATTCGTGGACCCAAGAGACTTTTTGGAAAGTCTCCTCCCCCCTAAAAAAGAAGAGATTCCACTACCTTTCGATGTGCAGAGAGAAGTTGATCAGGCTTTCAAGAGCCACACTGAAGATGCAGTGGAAGAAGAAATCGTAAAATATTCCCAGAATACAGACAACCTACCAGTCATGGGAGGCCTGAAAGAAGTAAGTGTACATCATGCGTTCATTGATCCTGTGGTAGAGTATATGGAGGCCCTAATTAGTTCAAATTCTCCAGCATTGATCCTTCAAAAGGGCCAGATTCATCAGGAGTGGTTACCACTGATGGTGACCTCAGTTTTTAAGAACCACATGCAGAGCACCCTATGGTTTTCTCTGATGAGCAGTCAGTTTTTCTGCCCTTTTTTGCTACTGCTTGATTGGCTGCATTGGCATTATTGTGTCACCTAAAGCATCAGAGATTTCCAAGTAGAGTAGAGTAGGTAGGAAGTCTCAATAAAGCTCAGCCTATGAGCATTTAGTTAGTTGTTTTTAATTTCTGCAAGTTTTCAGTCCATGAGCAATTTTGTCTTTACGCCATGGCCCACAGCAAGCCATACAGTCTAATCCTGACTTGACTGTTTTTCAATTTTTTTCTTAGAATGTAGAGAAGAAATCTGCTAGACAATTTAATCCTAGCAGATGTAGTTTAGGTAGAGAAGCTATGATACCAACTGTTTAATATGGCCTCATGGAGGAATAAGGGTAGAATTAGACTAGTTTGATTTTTTCTTTCAATAAAAAAGAATGATGAAGAAGGTCTGCAAACTCAAATGCATCTTGAAGAAAAAATGTTAGGACTGTAGGATGGGTAGGTAGATTGTTTGGAGAACATTTTCTGCTGATTAATATCCATCATTTTTGTAACAGCTGAATCAAAGAATAAAGGATGGTTCAAATATCAGGAATCTGGCCTACTTCCCAAAGAATATTTCTGAAGTTCTTGACATCTTGAGGAAGATGCCATCCCCATGTGGAGCCACTGTTAGCCACCTATAATTTTTTTGTCAAGCAAACAGGTGGCTAAATATTTTTCTGAGCCTCCAAGAAATGCATTTCCTCTGAAAACATATCATTCTTGAAGCCTCTGTGTGCCCTTTGCCTTAGACAAGATCTTCACTACTGTTTCCATCAAAAAATCCTCAATGTTTTAAAAAAAATTATGCTCAGAAAGCCTCCATCTGCTTCCTTTTTACCCCTGCAGAATTCCCCATTTTAACCCCTTTCTTCCCTTCTAAAATTTACCCAAAATCCCCCAAAATCCCTTCCTAAGTCTTCTAAACCATCAAATCCCTTTTGAAAAAATCATGAGAAATCCCTTCATTTGATTTTAAACACTTCTTTTCCCCTACCAGAACCTCTTTTTAGGCCTCAAAAACCCTGTTTTTGGCCTAAAAAACCCACTTTTTACCATATGATAGGCCTAAGCCCCTTGCAGCAAAGCCCCAACCCCTTCTCCACATATAACCGGGCCTTGATACCAAGCACCAAGCCCCACAGAGCTAATCACAATCGGAAGATTTGTCGGGAGCACTTTTTCCTTTGTAAACAGATAAGTTCCGATGTAAGAGTGATTTGGTCTGTTGGCCACGGGTACAATATCCACCGTCGATCTGTAAAGATCTGACGGTCTGCGAAAATCTCACCGTGTGCCCATAACATTTTGTTGTGACCCTCCGATTGTGATCTCCACTGTTGATCTTTAAACAATCCAATGGTCATCGCATCGCCGCTCCAATCGCCAATCGCAAAGTTTTAAATATGCCACTCTTCGTTCCCCTGATTGGCTGACTCCCGATTGCATCCTGGCCATTGAATCTGCAAGAACCAACTGCCAGGATTTGATCTCTCACCACCCCATGTTCCCCGATTGGCCACCCCCAATCCAATCGCGGCCATTGATCTTCCGCCAATCCAACGGTCCGTGCGCAATCACTTCATAAACCCATCGGAGTTTCAGCCCCTGCCTTCTCTGATTGTGATTAGATCTCAGCCATCCATCCCATTTGATCCAGCGGTCAAGATTCCTCCCACCCATTGACCAACCCCTCCACTTTGTTTTCCCTCTTCAGATCTTAGCCATTCATTTTGCTGATCAGACGGCCCACATTCAAACCGCCTTTGACTTGTCCCCACCTTATCAATCGCGCATCTTCCCGTATCGTGCTCCATCCCGCACCGTCCGATCTCACTGTCCCAAATCCAATGGCCAAGAACCGTATCGCATAAATTTAGCGTCCTAACTTTAACAGTTTAAAATCATGCGATATGGGCGGTTTTATTTTGCCACGTCTTGGGCGGCAGAACATATCGCGTGATTTTGGGAAATTTTCAAAATTGCGCTTTGGCCGTGCAAAAACAGTTGTTTTCTCATAAAACCACTTCCCCCTTTTCTGCCTCCGAAAGTCCATCATCCAATCCTGACTGTTGATCTGATCCCGACCAATGGTCCATACTGCATCGCGCATTTCATTCATAGTTCTTTCATCGCGCTACCACGGATTTTCAACGGGACATCTCAGCCATTGATCTCTTCCTGAGATCGAATGGTCCTTATTCAATCGCCCTCTGCCCATGCCGGTCCCACCATTCAAGGCCTGATTTAATGTGATTTTCATCGATTCCCTTTGTAATTCGCCCAAAGACTTAACTTTATATTTTACATTAAAGTTTATGTTTTCTCTGCCTAACCTTCTTAAGCCACTCCACCAGCAAATCCTTGCCGTCGATCATCATTAGTCCATCTAATCTAATGGCCCAGAACCATTTCTCCATCAGGCCACCATCAGATCAGCTTTTCACCATTTCACAACAGTTTTCAGCCGTTTTCCACTGCATCCACCACATTCATCTCTGTTGCGCTGCCATTCTCACAGTCTTCCACAGCATCCATCCTCCATCACGCATGGATTTCTTAACATTTTTTGTGTCTTTGTGCAGGGTTACAGACGGTGAAAGCCATTCTTTTCTACACAATCACTGTTAGTCACATAGTAGTGCTGATGAAGTTTTATCAGAGCCAGAGATTGCAGGGAAGACTCCTGAGAGGGTTTTAAATGCATATTTTATCCAAATCAGGGGTATCAACTCTGTTTAAGACTCTAGCACCATAAGCCCTGCAAATTCGCAGACATAGACAGTCACGGAAGCGGCAAAGAGTATCAATAAAGGATTAAATATTTTTAAAGCCTGTAATTAAATATTTTAAGCTTTAATTAAATGTTTAAAGGGAGAATGTACCAGATTGAAGACCTTATGATTAACACAGAAGGCCTAATGAGGCCTAAAGTACAGAAAACAATCTTATCAGTGTCCCACATCAGCAGAAGGTTCTTTCCTGAGAAAGGACAAGCCCCATGCTGTTTTTTATGCTACATCGAGTTCCTGAGAAGATCCACACCCTGACAGAAATTCCTACTGCTACCAGAGCATTTGTTATGAAGTATGGAAAACCTAAAAGTCATTTTACTACCTTACTGGTCCTAGAGTACTATACTGCAGCCGAAACGTACATCAAAGAACATACCCATGAAGTTAATATCAACCTGTCGAAGACCACTCTTTCACCCAAAGAGTACTGAAAATCAATGCATGGATATTAAAACAGAATGGGCCTCGAGCCGCTCTTCTTCCTCCGATTTAATGTTTCATTCAAGGTTTCACCTACCTCCTCTACCTCTCTTTAGCTATAAAACTCATGAGGAAACATATTGTAAAGGTTGTTGATCAGATATCTATGAATTGTAATATATTCCTCTTGAGATATAGTTGTGTGTGTAAAGTTGTAAAATAGGCTGAGGAGATGATTTTAGATTGAATATCAAGATGTTGGGCGATGTTGTATATGACTGGTGTTGCTCTTTAATATGACAAGCACATTTCTTTGGATCCTGATTTAAAGCAGCGATGATGTGTTCTACCTTTCTCTCTTTTTTTCCTTCTGTAATTCATTACATCTCATTTCTCTGGTAAGGATCATAAATATGGCTTAGGACATACCCTTGCATGCTACCCTAATGCTCATGCTCTTCTTATCTTTGATGTTTTCTACTGATTGTGCTATCTGAGAACTAATTCAAGATAGTTTAACCAGTGTAGTAGCTGTTATTCACTGCTAACTGATGTATGAATTTATGAATTTGTCCTTAGATGTTCTTGTCTAGTTTTAATTGAAAGAATTGGGATACTGGGAATTTATAATGCTTATTCTGTCTCACTAGGGTCTTTTTCAATCAATTGAACCTTTCTAACTTCCCTCAAGTTGAATGTCAAAGCATTGAAAGTTCAAAGCCTTTCTCTGATCTCAGGCTTCACCTTTGTGTTTAAATCTTAAGTGTTTCTTGTTGTCTGAAGAGTTAGCTTTTTAGGGGTTGGATCATAGGTGTTTAAGGCATGCCCTGTCCCTAGATCCGATTTCCTAAGTGGTCACCTCGGAGTTTTCCTTGTCATTCACCTTCATTCCTTATCATTTCATACCATACTATCATCTTTAAAGATCCTTTGTTTTAGATGACTAACCCAATTGAAAGCCTTGGATATTGAATAGCAAGTAAACCCTTTTATGACTCCATTGCCCAATGGTCTCGAGTGTTCCCTAAAGTATCTCTTCTTTGCCTAAAGTCCTCTTGGCTCACCTTTTGTCTTATATTGGACCCTTCTTTCATGTTTCACAACAACCATACAAACAAAACAAACAACAACCCTTGTGCCTATAACTAGCCTAATATCTTTAAACTAGGCTTCAAAGATACATATATCTTTGCCTTTATAGAGAGATCCCTCTCTGGACCCAAGAGGGCTAGATCCTGAGGTCCGAAAGTGGTTTTGATGTTGTCTTATCTTTTGGTAGAGACAAACCTGCCAAAACATAGGAACCCCAACATAATGGCGACTCCACTAGGGAACTTTGAGTAAAGCACACCTTTAAACACTCCTAAGAACTCAAAGTAGACTTTAGTAACCTGATTTTAGTTGTTAATCACTGTGGTGGATAGTAAAAACCATTTTGAAACATCCTAAACCTTCCACCTGGCAACTCCACAGTTCCTAAATGATTGAAAGACTCCACTGGTGATCGGTAGGCCTGCTAATTATCTTTGTTTTCACAAGACTCCACTGGGATACCAGTCACATTACAACATCATCCATGCTAAAGACCAAGTAACTTCACTAATGGAAGACTCTAAGAAATTTGTAGAAACGAAGCTAAGCCCCCTTGAAGAGTTTCATTGTGGAATATCAAGGGTACTGGAAAAACTTAGAAGCAAGGACCTTCCAGAGGCTTTTTTTTCCAGCTCTAGATTCAATAATCAATCTGAGCTTAAGAAAGTTTTTCTAGAAGTGCTGGTTGAAAGGTATGAAGTTGAAATTGAAATATTAAATTCACAAGAACAATCATACCAATTCGAGGACCCAAGAGCCTTTTTGGAAAGTCTCCCTCCCCCAAAAAAAGAAGAGATTCCACTGCCTTTCGATGTGCGGAGAGAAGTTGATCATGCTTTCAAGAGCCACACTAAAGATGCAGTGGAAGAAGCAATAGTCAAAGCTACCCAAGATACAGACAACCTACCTGTCATGGGAGGCCCGAAAGAAGTAAGTGTACATCATGCGTTCATTTATCTTGTGGTAGAGTATATCGAGGCCCTGATTAGTTAAAATTCTACAGCATTGATCCTTCGCAAAGGCCAAATTCATCAGGAGTGGTTATCACTGATGGTGACCTCAATTTTGAAGAACCACATGAAGAGCACCCTATGGTTGTCTCTAATGAGCAGTCAGTTTTTTTGCCCTTTTTTGCTACTGCTTGACTGGATGCATTGGCATTATTATGTCACCTAAAGCATCAGAGATTTCCAAGTAGAGTAGAGTAGGTAGGAAGTCTCAATAAAGCTCAGCCTGTGAGAATTTAGTTAGTTGTTTTTAATTTCTTAAAGTTTTCAGTCCATGAGCAATTTTTTCTTTATGCCATGGCCCACAGCAAGCCAGACAGTCTAATCGTGGCTTGACTATTTTTTAATTTATGTATTAGAATGTAGAGAAGAAATATGCTAGACAATTTATTCCTAGCATATGTAGTTTAGGTAGAGAAACTATGAGACCAACTATTTAATCTGGCCTCATGGAGGAATAAGGGTAGAATTAGACTAGTTTGCTTTTTTCTTTCAATAAAAAAAAATGATGAAGAAGGTTTGCAAACTCAAATGCACCTTGAAGAAAAAATGTTAGGACTGTAGGATGGGTAGGTAGATTGTTTGGGGAATATTTTCTGCTGATTAATATCCATCATGTTTGTAACAACTGAATCAAAGAAGAAAGGATGGTTCAAAGATCAGGCATCTGGCCTACTTCCCAAAGAATATTTTTGAAGTTCTTGACATCTTCAAGAAGATGCCATCCCCATGTGGAGCGACTGTTAGCCACCTATAAATTTTTTGTCAAGCAAACAGGTGGCTAAATAATTTTCTGAGCCTCCAAGAAATACATTTCCTCTGAAAACATATCATTCTTGAAACATCTATGTGCCCTTTGCCTTAGGAAAGATCTTCACTGTTGTTTCCATGAAAAAAGCCTCATTATCTGTGAAAACATTATGCTCAGAAAGCCTCAGAAAGCCTCCTCTAATTTAATGTTTCATTCAAGGTTTCACCTACCTCCTTTGCCTCTCTTTAGCTATAAAATTCATGGGGAAACATATTGTAAAGGTTGTTGATTGGATATCTATGAATTGTAAGTTGTTCCTCTTGAGATATAGTTTTGTGTGTAAAGTTGTAAAATAGGATGAGGAGATGATTTCAGACTGAATATCAAGTTGTTGGGCGATGTTGTATATGACTGGTGTTGCTCTTTAATATGACAAGCACATTTCTTTGGATCCTGATTTAAAGCAGTGGTGATGTGTTCTACCTTTGGCTCTTTTTTTCCTTCTGTAATTCATTACATCTCATTTCTCTGGTAAGGATCAGAAATCTAGCTTAGGACATACCCTTGCATGGTACTCTAATGCTCTTGCTCTCCTTATCTTTGATGTTTTCTACTGATTGTGCTATCTGAGAACTAATTCAAGATAATTTAACCAGACTAGTAGTTGTTATTCACTGCTAACTGATGTATGAATTTAGGAATCTATCCTTAGATGTTCTTGTCTGGTTTTAATTGAAAGAATTGGGATACTGGGAGTTTAGAATGTTGATTCTATCTCACTAGGGTCTTTTTCAATCAATTGAACCTTTCTAAGTTCCCTCAAGTTGAATGTCAAAGCATTGAAAGTTCAAAGCCTTTCTCTGATCTCAGGCTTCACCTTTGTGTTTAAATCTTAAGTGTTTCTTGTTGTCTGAAGAGTTAGCTTTTTAGGGGTTGGATCATAGGTGTTTAGGGCATGCCCTATCCCTAGATCCGCTTTCCTAAGTGGTCACCTCAGAGGTTTCATTTTCATTCACCTTCATTCCTTATCATTTCATACCATACTATCATCTTTAAAGATCCTCTGTTTTAGATGACTAGCCCAATTGAAAGCCTTGGATATTGAATAGCAAGTAAACCCTTTTATGACTCCATTGCCTAATGGTCTCAAGTGTTCCCTGAAATATCTCTTCTTTGCCTAAAGTCATCTTGGCTCACCTTTTGTCTTATATTGGACCCTTCATTCATGTTTCCCAACAACCAAACAAACAAAACAAACAACAACCCCTGTGCCTATAACTAGCCTAATATCTTTAAACCGAGCTTCAAAGATACATCTATCTTTGCCTTTATAGAGATATCTCTCTCTGGGCCCAGGAGGGCTAGATCCTGAGGTCTCAAAGTGGTTTTGAAGTTGTCTTATCTTTTGGTAGAGCCAAACCTGCCAAAACATAGGAACCCCAACATATAGCTGCATAAATTTCCTTAAATTCTGCATCTTCTTTATACATGTCAACCTTTCCTTAAAATCCTACAACACCAACTTGTAATTCCTGCATGATTAAATTCACTCTACTAAAAGCATCGGAAAATTTGTTCAACTTACCACTTGTATGATTTATCACAAAAGTAAAAATCTGCATAAACTCTACCCATTTGGCATGCTTTTGGTTCAATTTTGGCTAGTTTTTTATGAACTGCAATGCATGATTGTCAGAATAAAATACAAAATCCTTTGGTAGAAAATAATGTCTCCATTTTTTTAAAGCTTGTACAATAGCATAAAATTCTTTATCATATGAGGAATATTTCTTTTTAGCTTCATTTATTTTCTCACTAAAGTGTGCTATTGGTCTCTATTCCTCACTTAAAACTACTGCAGTTGCAAATCCACTAGCATCAGTTTCAACTTGGAATTTTTTTTCAAAATTAGGCAAAGCCAAAACTAGTTTTTCTGTAATTTTTCTCTTCAACAACTTAAAATTTAGGTCTACTACTTCTGTTCACTTGAATAGCTGATTTGTCTCTTTGATTGTTTCAATAATCAGTGCACAAATCTGACTGAAACCTCTGATAAATTTTCTATAAAAACTTGCAAGACCGTGAAAGCTTCGTACCTCAAATATGTTTCTTGGAATTGGCCAATTCCAAATTGCTTGGACTTTATCTGGATCCATTTTCAGACCTTCCTTAGAAATTACAAACCCCAAATAGATTAACTCTTCTTTCATAAAACTACATTTCTTCAGATTTATTAGCAGTTTTTCTTTCTGCAAAGTTTTTAGAACCAACTTAAGGTGCTCTAGATGCTCTTCTTTACTTAGACTGAAAACTAGAATATCGTCAAGGTAAAAAATGACAAACTTACTTGCATATTCCTTCAATACTTCATTCATCAATCTCATGAATGTGTTGGGTGCATTAGTGTGTCCAAAAGGCATCACTAACCACTCATAAAATCCACTGTTTTTTTTTAATGCAGTCTTCCACTCATCCCCTTCTCTAATTCTTATTTGATGATAACCACTCTTCAAATATATCTTAGTAAAAAATTTTGATTCACTCAAGCAATCCATTAAATCATCCATTCGAGGTAAAGAAAAATGATACCCGATGGTGATTTTATTTATGGCTCTAGAATCTGTGCACATGCACCATTCTCCTCCTTTATTTGGACTAAGTACTATTGGTACAACACATGGACTAAGGCTCTCTCTTACTAATCCCTTATCCATCAATTCCTGAACTTGTCTTCCAACTTATGCATTTTCTTGAAGAGTTAATCTATATGCTGCTTTATTCGACAAACTTGCTCCAGGTATTAGATCAATGTGATGAATAATACTCCTAATCGGTGGTAATTCATTTGGAAACTCATCCATAATAATATCAGAAAAATCATTCAACATAATTTTGATTTCTTCAGATAAATCATCTAAGTTTGTGGAAGTCAAAATTACCTTAGGTCTCCCTATGACAGAAAAATGCATCTCTTCATCTTTTTTAATTTCTTGCAACAGTTATTTTCGACTCATCAGCATAACACTATTTCCTGGTGTTCCTTTGTCAGCTTCACCCTTCAATGGTAGCAATGTGTGTTTGTTTCCATCCTTCTCTAGGGTATAAGTGTTTCTTCTGCCATCATGTATGGCTTTTCGATAAAACTGCCAAGGTCTTCCCAACAATATGTGACATACATCCATTGGGATTACATCACATAATATAACATCCTTGTAAGTGCCTATTTGGATCTCCACCTTACATTGTTCTGTCATAATAATTTGATGTCCTTTTTTTATCCATGATACCTTATACGGAGTAGGGTGTACTTTCTTTTCTAATCCTAACTTGTCTACCATTTCTGTAGAAACAAGGTTGTTAGTACTACCATTATCAATTACCACTTTACAACATTTACCCTTGAACTTGCATATTGTTATGAATAGATTCTTTCTCTAAGTTGGTTCTCCTGCTTCTTTTTCTTCTTTAAGCGATACCCTTTTCAATAACAAAGATTCTCCTGCTTCGGGTAGTTCTTCTTTTCCTGTATCCTGAGGAATTTCCTCCTTTGTTTCAGCAACATTCACATTTCTCTGAGTTGTTTATTTATTATGAGGGCAGTCCCATGACCCATGTCCCCATTCACCACATGTATAGCATCGAATTTCTCTTCCTCGGCCCCTACCTCTAGGTATAAACCTTCCTTTACCAGATTCTCCTCTATGTGGTGATCTGCTACTTGAGCCTCCTGCTTTATTCTGGGAGTGCTGAAATCTGGGTTTAAATGCCCCTCTGCCTCTTACTGAACTCTTACCTTGGTTCCTCTGGTTCTGATTCCTCTGTATCTTCTCTTATGCTTTTAAGGCTGCCTGATAAGCATCCTTAATTGTCTTTAGATTTAATAAACTGATTTCAGCCTGGATATCATATCTCAAACAATTTATATACCTGGCCACTTTCTCAACATCATCCTCAACATGTCCAGCTCTAATATTAAATTTATAGAACTCCTCTGTATATTATTTCATTTTCATTCCTTTCTGCTTCAAATTCTGTAATTTCTTAAAAATATTTACTTGATAATCCTTGGGCATGAATTTACCTTTTAATATGCTCACCATATTATCCCATTGTTTGATTCTGAGTTTCCATTTTCTCTGTCTGGATAGCTATAATTCTTCCCACCAAATAGCTGCATGGCCTTTTAATTTGGTAACTGCAATCTTCACTTTCTTTTTGTCTTCAACTTCTTCAAAATCAAAGTACTTGTCTAACGAACTGATCCAGTCTAGTAATTCTTCTACATTGAGATTTCCCTCATACATAGGTGTGTCAACCTTTGGTCTTCTAGTTTCCTTCACCAACATATTCAACACCTTAGCTTCTTCATTATATTGTTCTTATTCTTCTTCAGAAGATTCCTCTGCATCACTAGCACCTCCTTCATCAAGTCCTCTTCTCTAGGTTGTTTCCATAGCTTGCATTTGTGTACGAAGATGTCACACTTCTTCCAACAAAATTGCATTTGCTGCAAGTTGTCCCCGGCCTATTCCTACACCTATTCTTGGTGGAATTTTTCAAAACAACCACAATATTTTCTTTGATACCAAATGATGCCGGAGTCAAACAACAAATTGCAATATTTAATAAATAAAATTCCTTTCTCTTTAATTTAATCAATCAAGGAATGGAATCATATATTAATTATAATATACACTTGGAAATAGAAACAACACGATCACTTGCAAATTAGCTAAAGCGGAGCAATTAACATAAGTAATGAAATGTGGTCAATCGCTGTTGACCTCTCTAATTCCTTCTTTCCTTGGAACGTGTACAATCCCCACCGTACACTTAAACCTTTGTAAATCCAATGATCATCACATATAAACTAACACGAAAATTAACACTTTCAAAATTTGCGATATTCGTGGTTTTAATTCACCCAATAGGTGATACGTGTCACCTCTAGACCTTTATTGCACATTTTGGATCAATACCAAAAACCACCGTAGAGCGATGCAATATATCACACTTTATTTCCTTAAACCACTTACTGTTGCACCTTATTTGTCAGTCACGTAATTTTCGGTAAGCCACCAGGATTCACAAGAACGTTTTAAAATTCCTTATGCTTAAAAAAACGTTCTATCTACCATAAAGCCCTTAATGTTATTCAATGAAATTCGAATAAAAAAAGGCATAAAATAGAAGAAGGTACCACTATATACGGAATTGATCTTCGAAAGTTTTCAAACAAAATACAGCACCCAGAAATATGATTTTGGAAATGTTGCAGCACCCAGAAACACGATTTTTCCACACCACACTTCAATCTATTTTTCTGGAAATAGAAAATACAGAGATTTAGCCCTTTGTAGCTTGATTTTTCAGTTCTCGGTCTCTATTTTACAATTTTCACTCACTATTTTTCTGCTTCACCTATTCACACATTTTATATTAAAAAATCCAAAATGTCCTTCCTCTTAAAATAGATTTTTGTTTTCTTGGCTTAATCTCCACGCAGGGAGGAACCCATTTCTAATTTTATTTCCTAATTAATCTAACAAATCCAACAAACTAATTTCTCTGATTTAAAATTAAGATAGAAAATTAATGGCCAGTGTTTATCCTTCTCATATTTAGCCACAACATGTGAACATCCAATCACATTGCTGGCTAAGTCTGGATGCTCCTGCATCATTTACACATAACTCCCTTCTAGAATTATTCTCCTAGGAAACTATTCACTAACTTACCTTTTCATTTTTCCCAAGGAAATGCTTTCTAGGGAGCACAAGTGCCAATAATTTAATCGCATGACCATTTAAACATTTATGATTTACCCAGATTGGAGCTCCCCCAGAACTAATTACAAATTTAATTTGTATTTAAAGGATTAAGGGTCGGGGAACATTCTCATTACTCTCAAAACTTTATGAATTTGTGCTTACAGTGTTTATTCCGTGGAACTCCCATCTTGGGGAAACCCCACATGTTCACTTTTCTCTCACACATTACGCCACATGTAATATTGACATAATACCCTCGACTCATCTCACCAGGCATAATTTAAAGTTTTTTCTAATTCCTTTTGGGCAATTCCTTTTGGGATGATTTTGGATCCACCTCACTTCACATCACACCCTAGCTCCCAAATCATCTTGCCATATGTTCGCCCCATCTAGCCAATTACCACTTGGGAGTTTGCTAACTCTATTTTATATATAGTCTCATGTTTTTTTTTACTTAATTATATTGTACTCTGAATGGGATTATTTTTCAATTAACAGTTAGGAAATATTTTTTCCAATTGATTATCTGGAGCTCCATTACTATGCTACAAACTACCCTTCTTGTATTGGTGTTCGCTCTAAGCTAACTCTACAAGTTTTGAAAATTCTATCGCCATGGGAAAATCTTGGGGTAAACCAACATATAAAATTTGGAAAGAAGGTTATCAAAGGCTTAAATACAAAGCATTATGTAATTTGACGGAATTTTATTCTGAATTTTGATGATTATTTTATCTATAACATGAAACTTTTTTTCCTCTGGTAAATTTTTCATAGGCGTGTTGCTCACCTTAGTATAGATTTAATAAAACTGATGATATTGGGCATATGTAAATCTCACTAACTATGCAATTTTTTCACATTTTTAAATTTTTATCATAATAATATATTACTTCTCAAAAACCTAGAATTTGAAGAAGATAAAGACCTTTAAGGTAAATCATAACCAAAATTTTCAAAGATAAAATTTCATATGTTTATGTTCATATTTTACTAGTTTTCATTCTGATTTTAGTCTCAAATTTTATTTTAGTATTTGTTGAAATCAGTTCCTTTTTTGCAGGTCTTCAAGAATTTCTCTGAAAATATAGCACCCTTTTTTGCTAAGATTTGGAATTCTTTCTCCTCGTTTTTCTTTTTTGTGTGTTAGGAAAATTAGTTATGATGTTGATCAAATTACAAATAAGTTAAATAAAGGAGCCTTTGAACCTCTATTTTTCTTTCGTTTAATATTTCCATAAGCCTCATATTTATTACAAAATCGTTAATATTTTTCCATGAGTCTTAATTTTGAAACAAGAAAATTTGCAATGGGAGGGACATCTTATTTAAGTTCATCTTCTCTCAAAACTACTATTTATATTTAGAGTATTTGTTTCAGTATAAAGCCTAAGTATCTACAACTCTATGAGATATAATTCATTAAGGTCCCAAATTAAGAGGAACACACATGATTTTCTTATATTTACTCTTTTTTTGAGATACATTTTCATAAATAACCTTATCGGAGTTTCTTTCAATCTTGGATTTTTACATTATCCTTTTCTTTCAAATCTACAATTTCTTTCTTTGATTGCAATCTCTGAATTGTGGTTTTATTTTTTTGTCTACATTGGATTTTGTGATATTTCCAAAATATAAATTGGGGAACCTTTCCTACACAATTTTGGTTGGTATTCATAGGGAAATATTGACTCTCTCTTTTCAATACGATTTCGTTTACCCAAAGATCATTTTGATCAAGATTTCACTTTTCCTATCCATTAACCATCAACCATGGGGTACATTGAAGATTTTATTCATCTGGTATAATCTCATCTTTATAAAGGAACAATTTGCCTCCATTATTTTCTTTGAATCCCTCCCATACCCCTCCACATATAAAGTCCACTACTGAGGTAGATGAAGAGAAGACTAGTGGGGTCAAAATCATCTAGTATTACATCTATTCCATTTAAGTAAAAAAAAGTCTTGTACCACCTAACTCTCTTCACCCAATTACTAAAATAAATTTTACAAATAAGTTAATCAAAAGGGTAGTAAAAGATATTTGAAAGCACATATGTGTGGGAAGTGTGTGCAAACTCGTCGGAGTACTAAACAAGCTCATTGGAAGTGGGTCTATGCATACATGGTACTAAGATATCTTCATTAGGGTATTGAATAGGTCTACTGGAAACAAATAAATGTCATGAGAAAAGAGGTAATTTCATATCAAGTAGATGCATGTTAATCTTTAATACCTCGTAACTATTTTTTACTATCTAATAGTAGAGAGAAATTGAAAGAATAAATATTACATATTTGGACTCACTACCTTAAAATAGGGCATTCTAGTACTTTCATCCTGAAGGGATTATTTTTCTTTGATTCTATATTAAATGGGACCCTTGGGAATTGCATCGTCTACGAGAAATTTTTTAAATACTTTTATTTCAATCTTTTGGTAAATTTTGTCCCTTTAACCAAATACAAATTATTCTTCCACGTGCGTCATCATTTTTTGTGTCCGCAATCCCCCAATAAATTTTTACAAAAGATATGAGGACCCTCCATGTAAATTTCGGTCAAATCACTTCTTTGATGTTGTATTTACGAGATTTTAAATTTTTTCGGTTTTTCGTTCTAATTACTCCATTGTGTGTGGTTTGTGAATAGCTCCCCAACAACTCAAATTTTACTAAATTTGGACTAACGGTTTGGAAATTACACTTGGTCAAAGTTTGGTTGAATTTCGTTGCATAGGATCAAAATTTATATTTAATTATATTTATTTTTATAGATTGTAAATAAATTTAAATTTAATTTATTAAGTTAATAAAGATTATTTTTTTAAAATAATTAATTGTAAATTCAAATATTTTAAGTATAATTTACTTAATTTAGTTTTAGATTAATTAGATTAATCTAATTTAATTACTCCCCACTACTCCCCCGTCTTCGGTGGCTTCGGAGCCTTAATCCACTCGTGTCCCCCCCCCCCCCTCCCTCTTATGCGAATATGAAAACAAAGTGTGTTAAGGCTAGTTACAAAGGCAACCAACTCACACTTGGAGAGGGCATTCAAATGGTAGATGTACTAGTTACAATGGACAAGGTCCTAGTTGGGCGAGTCTGTGGTCGAAATTACACTGCCAAGAGGCTCCAACAATGGGTTTTGGAAATTTGGGGAAAGACCCTACAAGAGATCCCTATTGTTTATACATAGACGAAGGGATGGTTTGCTATACAGTTCACCTCCAAGGATCTCATAGATTGGGTTTTATCCCAATTTTGGCACATAAAACTTGCACCAGTCCTCCTCAAGCGATGGAGCCCATTATTTGACCCCGAAAGGGAACACGTTGGGGATGGACCCATATGGGTTTGTCTTCCTGGTCCGCCCTACACTTATGGAAGGATCATATTTTTTTCAGCATTTGGAACATCCTGGAGACCTATTTGGACCATGATCGCACATACATTGAGTCTGGAAAGATGGCCTTTTCTCGCATTCTCGTTCATATGGACACTAGGGAGGGATTGGAAGAATACCTCAAAATCCATTGGAGGAACACGAAACGAGTTCAAATATTGGACTATGAAGGTGTACCCTTTAGATGTAGATGATGCCATAAGGTGAGGCATGTGTACAAGGACTGCATATTTCTCTCTGCTACTCCTTCTGCTCCTTCATCAGCTGGAATCTGAACTACACTGGAACCGATCACTTTCTCACTGAACATGCAGAATCAATTGTCGGGATTCCTCACATCACCTCTAGACCTACCATCCTTGGGGACCTTCAGTGCAGCTCCTACTTGCCCATTGACTCAGATCATCAGATCCATGACTACGACAACTAATTCTAGGCACCCTCTGGGCTCCGGTACCTCTGCTCCTCCCCCTCTTACTTTTTCATACTTTTTGTCATTACCTTCATTGCATAATTGTTCCGCATCTTTGCATCCTGGCATTCGAATGTCACCCATTGTATGCTCTACTATAACTTCCCCTCTAGTTTACTCCTCCTCCCCCCCACCCGCCATCCCCCCAACTCCTACCTCCACCTCCCCCCAGAGGTGGATACATCTGATGCATCATCCACCCACTCCTACAACCTTTGTACCCAAGCCACTGTAGTAGCCGGTTTGGGCTCTTCCCCCACTCTTTCACACATCCATGCAAAAATTCCCATAGGTCTTCATTCTAACATATCCAAGGCCATATTACAAGATGGTTTAGACATAGAAGTTGGAAAACAACTTTCCATTGAAGGGGTTCTTAAAGCATTACATGCCCCTACAATGGTTACCCAATGAAGTGCCTCTCCTTCAATTTTTGGGGGTCGGCTAGCCTTGCCAAGCACCTTGCCCTTAGGTGCCTTTATGACTCTGTTAATGTGGATATTATGCTCCTATAATAAACCCTTGGACCATATGACACTACTATCACCACTCTCTCCTCCCTCTTTCCCACTTGGATATTTCATGCCCTAGATGCACGTGGGCGATTAGGTGGACTAGCTTTGGGATTTAACCAGTGGATCATCAGACTCATCAATTGCTGGAGTAGGGAAGGAGTCCCTATGGTTGATATTTACTCTAAACAATTTTGGTAAGTACTAAGGATTGTCAATGTGTATGGCCCCTATCAACACTGCTAGGAATTTTGGATCTCATTATTACAAACATCCTTCATACAAGTTGATAACATCATCTTAGCTGGGGACCTAAATTTCTCCCTAGGCCTTGCTGAATCTTGGGGCCCCAATGCACAGATGGTTCCACTCACTGACTTTTTTATGCATCAAACTACTCTATATCACTTGGTGGATCCCACTATGGCCTCCCTCTCCCCTACATGGCGCAACCAGCGCACTGGTGAAGCTATGATTGCCCATAGACTGGAAAAATTCCTTATCAAGGAGGACCTGCTTCAGCATCTGGGTTCCTATAGACAGTGGGTTGGTTCTGGGGGAATATTTGATCACTCCCCCATTTACCTTGATATCACTAGTGTATCCCACAAACTTGGCTCACCATTCAATTTTTGCTCTATTTGACTTCAGGATGAGTATTACATTAGAAAGGTCAACCAATCTTGGAGAAGTGCACAACTTCAACATGAACATTCATGTTATGCCTCCTTTGCAAATAAATTACATATTATTAAGAGGTTAACCATTGAGTGGGCTAAAGAAAATAAAAATAGAATGACCATGATCTTGTTAATATTGAGAAGGAGATAGAACAACTTGAGGACCCCACTCATGGGGGATTCATATTTGCTTCTACTAAATATTGCCTCATCAAATTAGAAACTGAGCACCTAAAAATACTGAAGGACAGGGATTAAATGTGGAGACTAAAATGCCGGGATATCTGGATTAAATCAAGGGATGAAAATACAAAATTATTCCAACAATATTTCAGAGGTAGGAAGGCCATAAATACCATCTAGGAACTTGAAAATGAGGATGGCTCAGTTGCCTCAACTTTTGAATAACTCGCAAATATGGGAAACACTCATTTCAGGAACCTCTAAAAGGCTCCACAAAACATCACACTGGCTTAAACTATCAAGGTTGTTGGTCTCTTCCCTAGATATGTGAACGAGGACACTACTGAGGATATTTTTAATCCTACCACTATGGGAGACCTAGAGGATGTCCTCAAGTGGTCTAAGAAGGATAAGAGCCCTGGACCTGATGGCTAGTTGGTTGAATTATACCTTGCTTTCTTTGATCTTCTAGGACAAGATCTATTGAAGGTGGTGGAGGAAACAAGGAAAACGAGGACTCCACCTTCATCACCCTCATCCCTAAGTTTCACCACCCTACCTCCTTTAAGGACTTCTACAATCTCCCTGTGTAATTTCATTTACAAGGTCCTTGCCAAAATTATTGCAAACAGACTCAAACCCATTCTATCTGATTATATTTCTCCTGAACAATTTTCCTTCTTGGAGAACAGACAGATTCATGAAGCAATCAGGGTTGCATAGGAGGGGCTCCACTGTATGGACACAAATAAGATCAAAGGTACGATCCTAAAGATTGATCTTGAAAAATATTTTGATGACACTAGTTGTCTCTATATCCGAATTCTCCTCACTCACCTTGGTTTCCATAATCCGGTTATTCATTGGATTATGTGTTGCATCAACTCAGTCTCTTACAATTTCCTCATAAATGGTGCTGCAACAAATTTCTTCCATGCAGAGAGGGGCCTCAAACAGGGATGCCCTCTATCCCCGCTTCTCTTCCTACTAGTCATGGAAGGACTGATTATATGCCTGATTGATGAAAGGGACAAAGTTAGGCTAAGGGGCATCAAGCTCACTGATAACTACATAATGACACACCTTTTATTTATGGACGATATCATTATTTTCATGAATGGATCCCTTGGATACATAACGATGGTCAATTCTATTCTTTAATTATTTTTCAAAGCTACAAGTATTTCTTGTAATAACTCCAAATCTACTATCACCAGCCATGGTTGCTCCCCACATGAATCTCACTATGCTCTGCAGTGCTTTCTTTTCAACCCTGTTAGGTTCGAACAGGGTCTAAAATACTTGGGCTTTCATCTTAATATAGTCAACTACAAAGTAGCGGATTGGACCTGGCTGATTGCAAATATCGACAAGAGACTAAATGCTTGGTACCATAGGTGTCTCTCTCAGGTAAGTATACTAGTACTTATCAAATCAGTACTGGAGCCCATCTTGGTTTATTGGATGTCCTTGGCTTGGATACCAAAAGGCATACTCAACAGGATTCAAAGAATCTGTTACCGGTTTCTGTGGAATGGTGCAAAGGAGGGACACACTTTTTCTTGGGCTAAGTGGGATCTTATTGCCCTCCCAAAAAAGTGGGGGGGTTGGGGCATCAAATACCTACACACTTTTTCCAAGGTACTTGCTACAAAACTAGGGCGACAGATCCTCACAGACCATAGTCTGTGGACCAGGGTGTTCACTCATAAATATATCCACCCATTCCAACCTATTGATTGGATCAGGAGAGGTCCATGACACAAATCCAACATCTCTACAATCTGGAGAGCCATTGATGTAGCCTAAGGCTGTCACACCCACATATACACATATAAAATGTGTTTTCAAATTAAAACCCCAAATAAATCTCAGACAGGGGTAACCTTCATAAGCGGAAGTTGTTTCCTTGTCTTAACCCTATGGTTATAAACCATATATCAAAACCCATTTCATGAAATTTGAATTAATATTCCGAATTTGGTTAAAATTACCAAATATGTCAACAATAACAATACAAAATTTCAGCCAGATTTACCAACCATCAATATTTGTGCCCATGCAAACATTTCAATGATTCAAAAGTTCGACTTTGGATAAATATATCAAAGTCCCAACATGTATTAACCTTGGCCCACAATACTTCGCATATCATTGTGAATTTCATTAACCTCAACATAAGCCTTGAAATATTTATAACTTACCATTCGGCACCCACAACACATTTACCAATGCTTCACTTAACTTCAATCTCCGCCCTTGATCTTTGTCTGATCCAATGACTGTCAACAATATTGTGGCTTAAAAAAAATACCGTTGACCATATATGGCCCCACAGCATAACATGTCATTACTTTCTAGAAATGTGACTTTGGTTAAAACCCCAAAGCACGAACATTATATCCATCATTTATTCTCTGCCATCAGATTGATTTTGTTTCTGATCAGACGGTGTTCGCACTCCAAACCTCTGTAACTTATGCAAACGATTACCACGCGATAAAAGTGGTTTGAGGGTGCGACGTGTTGAATCCTCAACTGTATCATGTGCCTTTGAAGATTTACCACTCAAGGCACAAAAATCTGTGCGATAACTCTTTTGGTGGTTTTCAAAACCACTTCACGGTTCCACCTTGAATCACGGTTCCAAAACCTGCGTGGTTCCAAAACCTATAGTTCCATTATCACACAAACCAAATCACGTCTCTAACTACTATCAATTCAGAATTCCAACCACTTAATTCGAAGCAATTAACTTTTCCATGTTCTGAAACCTGCTTCACGGTTCCGATTCTTCTGCTCAGGAAAATCGAAAAACCCTTTATCGAAATCCCTTCCTTTAGGGATCTCTCCACATAATTTCATGAGATTTAAACTTCAAGATGGATTTAATTCATTCAATTTTCCTCCATACGTCGATCCACTATCGAATTCTTCTTGCCACAATAAATCTGCTTTATTTCACAATACCAAATCTGCCTACACAGTTCTGATATTTAACACTGTTACACTGCCCATAGTTCGGGTTGAATTACCCAAACTCATTCAATCATTTATATTTCAAACTCGTTCGATTTGGTTGTATCAAAACAGAACAATAATTAATCATACACGGATTTCACAACGCATAGAAGAATAAAACAAATCACATCGCATTCAATCCTTCATTAATCAATAATTATACAAATATCAGTAGAACCTTTTTTACAATCAAGATTTGGCCTAATAAACCATTATATGGCCTTCCTCCTCTTTACAGTCTATGCCCGTAGGATTTAAAAGTAAATTCCTTCTATCATATATCTCACTCTCGTTCCTCTCTATCCCCCTAATGTTTCAAAGAATCATAATTTATAAAACAAAAGGATTCATGAACCAGTTTAATTTAAATCCCAAAAATCTCTCACCGTCTCCTAATGTATCTCTTTAGCTCCACTCTTTATTCAATAGAATCCTAGATTATATTTCTAAATCCATCAAATCCTCACTATTCCTAGGATCCCTTACTCATCCCTAGGATTTTACATCTCACGAGATATTCTCCATAAAGCAATTTACAATTAAATTTCCTCAAACTCAACTAAAATTAGAAAAATAAATAAAATGATTAAGGGAACCCACTCCCTTTAGTAAATGAGAAATAAGATTCATGGGTCTTATAAGTTTCGAAGAATGCTTTTGCATCAGACTCCCTAGGTTGAAAAAATTCATGGACTCCTTTTCATGAGTCACCCAACTGCTTCTGCTGTAAACTTCATCAAATTTCATCTTCCAACTAGCTATCTGTTCTCTTTCAATTGCAAGTGAATTTGCTGCCTTCTCTCTTTCTCCTAGATGCCAAACTCTCTGTTGTGGATGTCCTTTTTCTTTGCTTTCATAACCGTCTCTCTTGCATAATGTTTGGATGTTGATATCCTGCATAAAAAAACTTCTCTAACAATATAAATTTCTGCTCCCTGGTATGCTGTTGTCTTGCCATTATCTCAATAAAATTGAGTTCCAACTTTATGTATTTTTTTCCTACCTATACCTGACTTAGCATCTTTGTAATTTCCATCATCCACCTATCCAATAATTTAACTAGAATTCTCCCAATATCAAAAGAAAATTGTTTCTTGTTTGATACAAGAACATATAATATTTCAACGTCATATTATCCATCAGTTTCACATCCTCTGCAACCTTCTTTCTCTTCTGCAACGATTTGTTTAAGAGCTATGCCAACTCTTCTTCCTTCATCCTGAAATTTTGAATCAACCAACTGCTTAATATCATATTCTTGTTTCCATAAGGAAAACTAGCTTTCTGCATTTCCAGAACATACATATTTCTTCATGTTTGCATAAACAAACATATCTCCAAGGGAAGTTTGTCCTTCATCCTGGAAAACACATTCAAAAATTAATAATTTAAAATTAGAAAATGCATTACATTTTCCATCAATTCTACTCCATAATTTCTCTGATTTGTCATCCTCTTGATGTGCATATGACATATCAAAATTGTCATATCTTCCTCCATATTGCCTTGTCTTGAAAAATTATGCTTTGTTTTCACTTTTCTCTGAATGTTGTCTAATTTCAAAATTCGGTTCTCTGCTCTTTTCTTTAGCCTTCCTTCCTTTCACACTTCTTTTCATTCTTCCTTCTTCTCTCGTACAAATATGTAAGTTATTAAATTGTCTTTTCCATTCCTCTTCCTTTTCAATCAAAATCTACCAATCTTTAATCCTCTTTGTTTCTTGACATGAAACAAAAACATATGTAACAGATTTTTCCTTCCATGATAAAGTTCCTTTTAGAATAAAAATAACTGTCAATATCATAAATATCACATTCCATTGAAACCATTTGCTTCCCACTATAAATGCATCATTCATGAAAGCATCCTTACCTCCATCCTCTCGGACTGCTTGTCTCTTTCTAGTTTGCTGATTATATTCCTATTTTCTATGTTTACAATTTGTACAAATAACATTGTCTCCAAATTTCTGTTGTGCATCAACCTTTGCCAATTGATCCTTACGTTCTTGACTGTCTTCTTTTTCTCTCCTATTTATAGCCTTTTCTGGACTAGCTATACCTCCTTGGACTGAATTCTCTTTATAAATCCCTGTTCTAGTATCTTCTACAATATAATCTTTAGTAAGATCCTTTTCCATTAATGCTCCATTATGTTCTTCCAAGACAATTTCTTGTCCATTAACTATCAATACAAGTCCATAATTTTTAAGTAAAAATGAAAGAGAAAATCCCATTACCTCAAATGGTTGCACTGTACACATACTTTTGGTTGTTCATGTCATAAGGCTATCTTCATACCTCTCTTCGGTTTCTTCTTTTGCAATCTGAAATTTCCTTTTATCTCCAGAATGTTTGTCCTTTCTTTGCCAAATCTCATTAGATTCATCACCTCCAGCTTCCATGGTAATTTTCAACATTTGTACATCTGTAGTGTCTTTGAACACATGTTCATCCAAGAAATTTTCCATTACAGTCACCTCTTCTAACATCTTCATTTCTTCAGCAACCTGCATAAAAATATCTTGTAAATATTGTTCATCACTTGCACACATACACAAATCATCAGTTTCATAAGTACCAGGCTCCTCTTTCTTTGATGTCTCAATCATCACATCTCTCTGCTGATCTGAAATTTTCCAACAGTTCAGAAATTCATCAATGATTCCTTCCTCAACAAAGTAATATTCTTGCTCAAGTCTATAGTAGTCATCTTCCATCTCTAACTCAACTGTTCTGAGTTCCTCTCTTAATCTGATATACATTCTTCTGTTTATCTTCTTTTGCAACAACTTCCATTTTATCTTCTTTCTTCTCATAGTCCAACCATAACTTCGGTCCTTGATACTCTTCTTAAGTAGCACTATTATTGCATCCACACTTGCTTTCAATTCTGTAATTTCTCTGTCAAATACTTCTTGATTCATTTCCTTACCTTTGCCATTTCCCTTGGCATCTTTCTTTATTATATTGTGGCTTCTCTCTGAACTCATATTATGACTATCAGTAGTCACTTTCTCCTCCATCTCTATGAGCTCCTCACTCACTATGAGCTGCACTAATCCTCTGCAACAGCAAGTCCTCCCTACTGCCACTTACCTCACCAATCCCCTCTCTGGACTTGGTCTTTTGGTAAGCACTGGTTCTCTATTTCTGGAACTTCTTGAGCATTATTCTTCTGCTCTTCCTAGGCTTATATCATCCACTCACCTTCTCTTGAGAACACTTCAGCTATTCTCCTTGTCCAAATTTTAGCTGGAATATTTAGGTTCACTGCCACTAACACAACTGTTCTCTCTCTTTACACAGCCTTGTACTGTGCGTTTTGGCTATCATTTTATTTCTTATAGAAACAATTCAAATGGAACCAACATCAAAATATGGCTCATACCTGAGAGATATTCAAATGATTGATCTCTTTGAGCTCCCATTGGCTTGGAAAATACACATGCTTCTTTACTTTTCACTGTCTGCACTTCAATTCTTTTGTCATCTAAATTTCCCTTCTTGCTGAGTACATCCATATTCATTTTGTTTCCTTACAACATTTCTATTGTAATGTATTCATTCATTTCTTTGTCACAGCTACCTGGCTGAAACTTTTGTTGCTGCTTTCATCACATACACATATCATTAAAATTCTGCAAAGCATTTACCTGATCCTGTCTTCCTCAAGTCTTTTCCACAATCTGCTTTTGATGAAATGTTGAAGTTCTTATTGTCTGCAATATTTCATAATTCCTTTTTGCATAAAATCTCTTTTGTCCTGTGCTTCCTCTGTATCGGATCCATTACAATGCAAATCATATACATGCTGAGAATAAAATACAATATTTTTCAATCAACTCCACAGAGCATTAGTCTAGCTCTAATACAAAAAATGATGGAGCCTAAGGCTGCCACACCCACATCTACACATATAAAATGTGTTTTCAAATTAAATCCCCAAATAAATCTCAGACAAGGGTAACCTTCATAAGCGGAAGTTGTTTCCTTGTCTTAACCCTATGGTTATAAACCATATATCAAAACCCATTTCATGAAATTTGAATTAATATTCCTACTTTGGTTAAAATTACCAAAGATGTCAACAATAGCAATACAAAATTTCGGCCACATTTACCAACCATCAATATTCGAGCCCATGCGAACATTTCATTGATTCAAAAGTTCGACTTTGGATAAACATATCAAAGTCCCAACATGTATTAACCTTGGCCCACAATACTTTGGATATCATTGCGAATTTCATTAACCTCAACATAAGCCTTAAAATATTTATAACTTACCATTCAGCACCCACAGCACATTTACCAATGCTTCACTTAACTTCAATCTCTGCCCTTGATCTTTGTCTGATCCAACAACTGTCGACAATACTATGGCTTACAAAACATACCGTTGACCATACATGACCCCATAGCATAACATGTCATTACTTTTTAGAAATGCAACTTTGGTTAAAACCCCAAAGAACCAACATTATATCCATCCTTTATTCTCTATCGTCAGATTGATTTTGTTTCTGATCTGATGGTGTTCGCACTCCAACCCTCTGCAATTTATGCAGATGATTACCGTGTGATAAAAGTGGTTTGAGGGTGTGACATGTCGACTCCTCAACTGTATCACGTGCCTTTGAATATTTAGTACTCAAGGCACAAAAGCTGTGCGATAACTGTTTTGGTGGTTTTCAAAACGACTTCACGGTTCCACCTTGACTCACGGTTCCAAAACGTGTGTGGTTCTGAAACCTATTGTTCCATTACCACAAAAACCAAATCACATCTATACCTACTGTCGATTCATAATTCCAACCACTTAATTCAAAGCAATTAACTTTTCCATGTTCCGAAACCTGCTTCACGGTTCCGATTCTTCTACTCAAGAAAATCGAAAAACCCTTTATCGAAATCCCTTCCTTTAGGGATCTCTCCACATAATTTCACGAGCTTTAAAATTCAAGATGGATTTAATTCGTTCATCGTTCCTCCATACATCAATCCACTATCGAATTCTTCTTGCCACAATAAATCTGCTTTCTTTCACAATACCAAATTTGCCTACACAGTTCTAAGATTTAACACTATTACACTGCCCATGGTTCAGGTTGAATTACCCAAACTCAATCAATCATTTATATGTCAAACTTGTTCGATTTGGTTGTATAAAAATAGAACAATAATTAATCATACACAAATTTCACAACGCATAGAAGAATAAAACAAATCACACTACATTCAATCCTTCATTAATCAATAATTATACAAATATCAGTAGAACCTTCTTTACAATTAGGATTTGGCCTGATATGCCATTATATGGCCTTCCTCCTCTTTACAGTCTATGCCCGTAGGCTTTAAAAGTAAATTCCTTCTATCATCTATCTCACTCTTTTTCCTCTCTGTCCCCCTAATGTTTCAAAAACTCATAATTTATAAAACAAAAGGATTCATGAACTAGTTTAATTTAAATCCCAAAAATCTCTCACTGTCTCCTAACGTATCTCTTCAGCTCCACTCTTTATTCAACATAATCCTATACTAGATTTCTAAATCCCTCAAATCCTCACTATTCCTAGGATTCCTTACTCATCCCTAAGATTTTACAACTCACGAGATATTCTCCATAAATCAATTTACAATTAAATTTCCTCAAACTCAACTAAAATTAGGAAAATAAATAAAATGATTAAGGGAACCCACTCCCTTGAGTAAATGAGAAATAAGAATCATGGGTCTTGTAAGTTTCGAGGAATGCTCCTGCATCAACCATCCTGAATTCTATTGAACACATAAGAAATGGACTTGCATGGAAAGTGGGCTCTAGCAGGCGAGTCCATATTGGCTGTGATGCATGGTCTAGTTGTGGTAATGCACATATCCTCCCACCAGATCTCATCTGAGCTTTGAACAATGTTGGCTTTAATACTCTCAACCATGTGGTAGACCTAGATAACACAACCATTTTTTCTCAAGGTTGGTTGACCCTTCGTGACCTTCACATAAATCAACATTGAGAGGATGACTGGGTACTCTACCAAGTTGCACTGTCAGAACCACATGTTCGAATCTTAGATAGAAATGATGATATCATCTGAGTGATCTCAAAACATGGAAAATATACTCCAAAGGAGGGATATCTGCACATTTATGAAACTCATCGACCTTTGGTATAGTTCTCATGGTGGAGCCCACTTTGGAAGATAAAATGCCCTACAAAAGAAAAACTTCTTATGTGGTGTATCCTCTCAAATAAGATCCCCACAGCGACACACCTTCAACTGTGTTCTCACATCGGACCAACAACATGTACACTTTGAAAACTGGCTGTGGAGGACACTGATCATCTCTTTTTATAATTCCTTGTTACAGAAGCCCTCTGGTCTCATATCCTTTCAGCACCCAACCTTAATAAGAGATGGGCTAGTCACTCTGTTCATTTGGCCTAGGATCCTGATGGCAATCCTCCAACCCACACAAGCTCCAAAACCTCCCCACATTAATTTTCTGGGGTGTATGGATTTCTCGCAGCTGTTCCATCTTCCCTGACCTTCTTCCTTCTTGGATAACCACTTATGCACACATCTCCACTATTTACCACTTGATCCCAGATGACCCTCCTCCTCCCTCTACCCGAAACATCATTCTTGAGGTCATTGACATATCTTTTTCGTGGGCCTATTTTGATGGCTCAACACAATAGGTTGGTTGTAGGGGGGGAATACTCCTTCACCTTACTAAACAACACTACTTCAAAGTCAAAATAGGCCTGGGAAGGGGAACAAACAATTATGTTGAACTATCCTACCTCAGATCCCTCCTACAGTTTGCTCTCACTAAACACTGTAATAGAATACATATCTTTGGGGACTCAAAAATCATCATCGATTGGTTCAATCAACATTCTACATGTCACGTGCACACACTACAAAACATATTGGATGAGGGATATCAACTCAAGGCTCAATTTGACCATATCACATGTCAACATATTTACAAGGAGAGGAACCAAATTTCCGATACACTATCCAAGGTGGTAGTGCACATACTAAGAGACCATTGGGAGATCCAGGAACACAATGAACATCAATTCTACCATTTCTTCCATATGTCATTTGACGACATACCAAGACAAAGGGCGACAGTGCCATAATTTCTTTAGATGATACACAACACTCTCTTTTGGCCATCATATATGACGGTTTATTATCTATGTATTTCTTTCTTCATGTATATACACAACAGCTATATCTACCAAACATTACTCGTTTCTATCATATTTATTTTTTGAACATTTTAGAGATGTATTTCTTATGAAATTGTATGCAGCCACAAGCTGACATTTTGAATATGCAAAACAACATATACAACATGTAATTTTCATATATATAAATGAAAGTTATGATTTTTCCAGTGGAAGAAGATTAAAATGTAAAAATTTAATTAATTTAGTAAGTTAATTAATTATTAATTAATTGTAATTTGTTAATTTAATTAGAGTAAATTAGGTCCACGAGGTCTTCGATAGACAGTGATCAGGTGCTCTGTTAAGACACTCCTTGATTTGAAGTCACGAGTTTAATTTCCTACCCTGATCGAGATGATATATTGGAAATGATGAAGATGTAATCTTACCAAACTTACAATTTTTTAAAAAATAAATTAAATAAATTATTTAATAATTAAATAATAATATAAATAAAATATATTAAAAAAATCATCAAATGACTAGATTGAAAAGAGTCCGAAATTGAAAAGAGTCCGAAATTTCTCTAAAAGAAATGATCCTAGAAGAAACCTCACGAAGCTCCCATAGGTTTCTCCCATGATCATTTCTCCGAAACCTCCATGTTATAACCTTCGAGAAGACATAGCTCAGACAACTTTTATTTTATATTAAATAGCCCAAAGGATTTTTCATGCAGGGAGGCTCACGTAACATAACATAGAGTTGGGAGGAGGGCTCCACCCTCCACGTGGCCCTCCTCCCCCTCACCCTCATGTGAATCATAAAATCTTTTATAAAATTGCCTTAAATTGATTGATTTTTGTCATATAGCTTTATATTTTATTTATTTTAAATAGTATTTAATTTAAATTAATTTGTTTTTATTTATTTTAATTTTAGTATATATATATATATATATCAAAATTAAAAATTAGACCATAACACTTAAATTATTTAGAAATTACATTTTTGAGAAAACTTAATATTTCAAAATCTATATTTTGGAAAGTTTTATTTTGAGTTTTACTTGGCCAAATGAGGCCCGGGATGGCTCTTTAGAAATCTAAAATTATGGATAAGATATTGGAGTAGATGCATGGCCATATTTGGTCATTTAATATGCATAAAATTGAGCAGAAACTAGGTCTACTATTTTGCCACAAAAAAAACTATTTTTCTGAGTTTTGATTCTTGGAATTTGATTTACCCAAAGTATTGTTGCAAATTGGTTCAAAAAAAGAAGTCTTGGGCCATATTTTTTTTGACATAGATCAATCGAAAGCACACATTTAATTTTTCTTTTATTTACTTAATTAGACTTCAGTTTGAGAGTTTGTTTTCTCAATTTGGTAATTTCATTTTTTATATTAAATTTTGATTGGGTATATTTAATTGTGATTGGTTTTTACAGGAGAGTTGTTTAAGAGACCAAACCTAAAGGATTTAGAGCAATGAGAAAACAAAAACAAAAGAAGAAAAAGGAGGATTTGCAACTCCAAAAAATTATGAACCTAAACTTATTTCAACAACTTTCCTTTTGGGAGATTTTTTTGTAAATTATAAATAACAGTTTTGAGAAGGAGAGCGGGGTTCCAATTCTCTACAAAAACAAGGCTTTTGCGCTACTGTAGGAAAATAATTTTGTAGAGAATTAGATATACTTTGGACCAGATTTAAAAGAGATGTATTATAGCTCTGAAAACTCTATGCTATCATTATTTTTTTTGAGAATTTCATGTACTCATAAAAGATTTGATTAGATATGCAACTTATGTAAGCTATCATAAAGGTTAAAGGTTGATTGATAGCCTTCTTTTATTTCAATTTGATTTGATTCTTGATCCAAATAAGTGTCTAATTTATAGGTTTTGCACTATTGTGAATTCAATTTAATTATATGATTCTTTAATTAATGAAAAACTATATTTCTTGTTGGATCTAACTAATATCAAGTTGAGAAATGAATTCGAATAAATGAACATTGTTATTACTGCGAAATATTTAGCATATTGATGACAAGTTTATGTTTGTTTGAATCATGAATGTAATATAAGAATTGTTTCCATGATGTAATCATTTTGTTGAATTTCAATTCATTTTATTTGAATTTGGATATGTGTGCAATAGATATCAAATAATTAAATATCAAATGGTTCTATGTGAATATTTGTGTGAATAAGTGGCAGGTCCTGGAACTAATTTTTTTGGCTTGCTAGCTTCTCTTTTTATTCCAAATTCAAGTTGGTCCAAACTTTAATACTTTTCTCTTGGTTGGGATCAGATCTATATCTTCCCAATCGAGATAGATTTAGGATTTATTTATTGTTTCTTGCATCCTAAAGTAGATTTTAGTTTATATTTATTCACTGTGTTTGTTATAAGTCTCATTTTGCAGGAGAAATCTTGTTGGCAGCATGGTTGAGCCCTTGTTTTAGCTTAAGGGTTTCTCTCTTGCAAGAGGATAAATATTATTGCCTCTTCTTATTTATAAGTAATTGTATATATCATAAGTCAATAGGGAGGGTGAAGGGGGTAACTATACCCAATAGAACTAGACATAACTACCAATCTAAATGGAAAAAATATTAATTTAGGTCTCTGACTGGGTCGTCTCCCTAAATGTTGATGAGGTCCTTTTTGGCCATCAATATCCCCCCACATTGGAAAATTGAAGGAAATGCATGAACATGTCACCATTGGTACTTATTGACAAGTAGCCCTTGAAGGGAATGGAGAAGCATGACACACTTGGTATTAGTTGTGTATTAGTTGTAAGTTGTCGATATACGTAGAAATATGGTTAATTAAGAAATTAAAACATGTCTCATTTAGCATGTGCATCTTAATTAATTTGTGATAAGTTAAAATACATGGTTAATTGATTTATTGAGCATATATAGTAGTGCATTTCATAACTAAGAGAAATTAAATATTCCATCTAAAATAATTTGAAGATATATGCATTCTATAATGTGCGTGAAATAAAAAATCAGTAATTTTTAATTAACTAGAAATAAATTACTAGTGTTCCCACGAATCAAGGAGAAGAAATAGGGACGAGGAATTCAAATTCAATTAGAAGTGTAGTAAAAGAAAAGTATGAATATGACATAATAAAGAGAGTTAATAACTAACTAGAGTAATGACTACATGTGATACTGGTGGATATTGGTGGTCATCCACATCTTCCACTAGATATCTATATATATATATATATATATATATATATATATATATATATATATATATAATGGAAGAGACTTATTCCTTCATGATGTAAACATCAAATACTGTTAGCATTGAGAATTAATTAAAAAACATTAGTGACCATTAGTCTCTCAACAATGGAAACAAAAAATGATTTAACAAAGTTACAATAGTTGCACCATTTCCCTCACCAAAAACTAGGTTGTTCGAAGGGAATGCACGAACATGGCACCCTTGGTACTTATTGAAAATTATTTCTTGAAGGGCATGGAGAAGAATGGCACACTTGGTATCAATCATAATTTGTTGATATACATAGAAATATAGGTAATTAAACATTTAAAAGATAATTGATTTAGAATGTGCATCTTAATTAATTTGTGAAAATTTAAAATACATGGTTAATTGATTTATTAAGCATGTATAGTAGTGCATTTCATAACTAAGAGAAGTGAAATAGTTCATTTAAAATTAATTGAAGGTAAATGCATTCTATAATATGCATGAATTATAAAATAAGTATTTTTTAGTTAACTAAAAATTAATTATTAGTGCGCCCATGAATCAAGGAGAAAAAAGAGGAACAAGGAATTCCAATTAAATTAGAAGTGTGGGAAAATAAAAAGGGCTTGGGAGATATTAAAGAGAGTTAGTTGTTGGAAATATTTATAGAGGGGGTGAATCAATATTTTTTTTACAATTGTTACTTTTATGCCAGTTATGGTCACTTATGAACATAACACAAATTAAACAATAACAAAATAAATAATTTTATTAACAAAAATGGTGAGGACTTCAACCCTCTATTACAAAAATTGAATTTCCAATTCGTACAATCACATCTATGGTTCCTTCAGGGATTCAACCCTAGGTCAAGACTCCAATATTCAATTTCACCAAGCTCCAACCTATACTTCACCAAGCACCAACTTGGTCTGCTTGAAGACTCCAATCCTCTAGGGCTTCAACCCTCTCAACTGGTTCAGGCTCCAACCTAGTATTTTTTTAGGACTCTAATCCTCTAGGGCACCAACCCTATGCTTTTGTTCTTAAAGATAGAATCAATATTTCTTCAAGGCTTCCAATGTCTTCTAGAGAAAACCTTGACAACATCTTCAAGTTCGCCTTAAATAATTCCCTCACTTAATGTCCAAAGCACTTAGCTCACAAATGACAACTTTAACAACCACAAAAGGTGTCTCCAATAATTTTCATGATGCCCAAACAATCTTTTACAAAGTTACTCCATGAGTGGTTCAATCATGCATCAAGGTTTCCAAGAATGGCTTCTTGATTTCTTCACGAGTTCTTCAATAATTCTTTAAGGTGTCTTCATGAAGTTGCTCCAAGGTATTCTCCAAGGTGTTAAAAAGCTATTTAAAGGTTGCTCTAATGTCTGGTCCAAGATCAGTCTCAACATTAATTCAAGGTGTCTTCAATAGGTAATAAAATCTTCTATATGAAGACATGAAAAACATTAATGGATCACAGAAGGATGAACCCTAAGCTATCTGCCACCGCCGCCACCAAGCCTCATCACAGGCCTACGGATCACGAAGCCCAGAGATATGACATGCCCCCAATTCAACTTGAGCCCAGCGAGGTACACAACTTCGCTGACGAAAAGCTAAAGAAACTACGCATTGAGCTCTCTAACGCACACACAAAATTTGATTCATTTTCTGCGTAGGTCTACACTTGTAATGCAGGAGAGAGCGCACCTGCGAGGATTCCCCACCCCTTTTCCACCGTCAAGAAAATGCAAAGAATTGGATATGAAATACCAAAGGACTTCAGCTACACAGTCGCTCCGGATTTCTCCTGCAAACATACTTGCGTGCAGCCAACCACTAGTACAAGGGTTGCGCTCACGTCTCTGGAGCCCCGCGAAAGTCACTGATGATGAAGCTTCCTAGGGTAAATCCTCACCTCCCCTATAGCTCCCTAGCTGCCTTGAATGTGGGAAAAAAATAATGCCCCCGATAGCATCCTAAACTCAGATGACTGCGGCAGGAACTCAAAAAAGGGCGAGGAATGTAGCGATCAAGCATGGGTCTCCAAGCTAGGCTCTACAATGCTTCCTTATAGCATGGGTACCTTATATCCATCCTCTCCTACCTTTCAAATCCATATATTTCTCCTCAGGGGAAAATCCTTAATGATATGGGTCCGCTCAACGGACATAGTACATAAACTCCTTCAAGCCCTGGAGCACAGGCTGGGGATTCCCTCAGCTCTTCAAAGGATTTTATACGGAGGTAAAAAACTTGATGTCTCTTTTCCCCTTTCATTCTATAACATTGAGAGAGACGATACTATAGTTTTAACCCTTTGTTTGAGAGGGGGGCTGCGGTGCACTCTTCATTTGCACTAGCTTTCTCCTACAAGGATGCTCTCCATGCACAACCCAAAAAAGAAGATCCATCCCCTGCTGCCCCCAAGCCCTTTCTGGTTGATAAGATGGAGGAAGTTCCCTCCATAGAAATTTCCCATCCAGATCTGGCAGAGCAGCTTCAAAAATATGCAAAAACCGCCATCATATGCAGATTCAATGGATTTTGGCCATGCACAAAGGATCTCTACGACTGGATCTATGTCAACTGGACCCACAACTGCACAATTATCTTCTGCACAAAGGGCTTCTTCATTTTAGTGTTTGATCATGGAAAATATTACCAGAGGGTCATAAAAGCAGGTCCATGGTTTTGGGGATGAGCAGGGCTCTTCCTCACCCCTTGGTTCCTAGATTTCGACCCCTCTACAACAATCATCACCAAGATTCCAGTCTGGGTTAGGCTTCCTAATTTACGTACTCATTTATGGCTCCTGTCAGCCTTCCAAGGCATAGGAAACTCCCTGGGCCACTACCTGACATCAGATCCCTTTCGAGAGTACCAAGGGATATACACATGGTAGAATATGTGTCGAAATCGACATAAGTAAAGGGCTTCCAGATCAAATCAATCTCAAGATTGGTGATTTCTTGTGGACACTGACTCTGGATTATAAGAACACTACATTGCGTTGCCGCCATTGTCACCAAATAGGGCACCTTTAGAACTCCTGCGCCAAGTTCCTTACCCATAAAAAGAAAAAAAACCCCAAACCAAAATCTAAAAGATGGATACCTTGTCATCCACCTCCTGTGGATGACGATGACACCTCAAGCACAAACGAGGAGGAGATTGACGTAGAAATGGAGCAAGCAAGGCAGACGAGAGACTCATCCTCCATTATCCCTAAGGGACCCCCTGTCACGATGACCTCTCAGAATCGCACCCATGAATGCTCCTCTACTGACTCAGATAAGGAGACTCCTCCATCAGTCAACAACAATCTACAAGTGGTTCCAGCCCAACCGCACCAAGTTGGATGGGTCAAAGTAAAAAAAAAGAAAGGGAAAAGATCTCGCATGGAGAATGCTGCCCATTCTGGGTAGAACCCTGTTTCTATCTTCTTTTGTTTTTTAGTCACGCTTCACTGTTCTTTTTTCTATTTCATGTTCACAATTTGGGACCGAGGTTGATTATTTATCATTTCTAGCTGCCCGCTTCTTGCCTCTCTTGATTTTAATATCTTCTTGTACCATATGATCGCTTAATAGAATTATTCTTATTTAGCAAAAAATAAAAAATAAAAAAAATATTCTATATGGCTCTCCAAGGCGTGCTACAATAGTCCTTCAAGATACTCTCCAATATCTGCAAGGTTCCAAAGCTCCAAAAATAGTCTTCAAAGCTGCTCAAGAAACTTTCCAAGGTCAAGTTGCTTGCTTTAATAAATCCTCGATAGTGGTGCCTTCCAAAATGAGTTCAAGGATTCCTCCAATGATCCTTCAAAAATTCTCTTATCATTTCTCCAACAAGTGTTTTAGGTACAATCCCAGGTTTTCAATAAGTCTCAACAAGCCTTCAAACTATGTTTGGTTCTACAAGGCTTCAACAATGCTTCAAGGTGTTTTATTGGTGTTTCTGAAATTGTTCTGTTAGAGTCGGCCCTTACAGCCCTCCGTCAGTGATCGTCTCGTCTTTTGCATATTCATTTTTAGGTGTCTCGCTTGTTCCACTTCGTTGCATTTCACTAGGAACATGCCATGGACTGACGAGGGGGTCTGTCGTCTTATGTTTCCTCATGTTTACACCTGCAGTGCTATTTTAAAAATTTTCCTCAAAAAATCACTCAAAATAAATGTCATTTCATTTTTGGTCATTAAAATGTCCATAATTGTCTTTGGTCTTAGTGTCTAGGGTTTTTGAGTCATTTGTATACCAGTCATAAAGCCTGCAAGGTGAGGAAAAGTTCCGCATATTGTGATTTTTTGTTTTATTATCATCAGCATTTTAAAAAAATATTTCTAGTCCAAAACTCTGTTTTGGAACTAGAAATTGTTCATTATTATTTTTGTAATAAATTGTAATTATTCCGCCAAGAAGACATTGTCAAAAGCAGACCCCTGGTCTCTTCCTTAGCTAAATAGCCATATCCCTGCAAGAAGACAGCAAAATCATCAAAAATCGAGCTCAGAAAAGCCAAAGAAGATTGTATTTTAAAAAAGCCAAATGTGAAATTACAAAAACATTGTAATATGGGTTTTCAATTAGATTTGAAACAAAATCTGATTGTGAAGATATTTGTATCATATATAAGAGCCAAGTAAGTTTCATTTGCACCAAACTACAGCACCCAAATCGTGTTTTGGAGATTGGAGGGCCGATTTCAAATTTTAAAACTGCGTGGACAGAGTTTTGGGGCTCGAGCGACCCACCTGGGCGCGAGCGACCCACCTGGGCAGAGCGACCCACGTGGGTTATTTCCGCAGTCTGAAGTTGCAAGGGGAGCGACCCACCTGGGCCGAGCGACCCACGCAGAAGGTGAGCGACCCACGCATCAACAGAGGTTCGAAAATTCATTTTGAGCGCCCAGTCTTGTTTGGATCGCTCTCATCGGCCTTCAAACAGGTTTTTTGCTATTACTTAATGTTTTTAAATGCGTTGGTGGCATCATTGATGGTTTCAAACGCTTCAAATGGAGGATTTAAACCCCACAGTCATGGCAATATCGTTTTCAGGGTTTTAAAATGATATGGGTGGTTGCATGAGTTTGTTGCTTATCGTATATCAGTGATATGTCCAGCCTTGCATATAATATCAAAACCATATTGTTCTCATGCCCATTATGCCATTGTGACCATTGCTATTATTATACCATGTTTAAAACCTTTGTTCCATGGTGACTGTGGTTGTATTATGTCTCACTGCCCAATGTAAAAACATTCTCATGACTTTGTTTCAAACTTCCCATTGACACTCTTATTGTTATTACTCATGGACAAAAACATTCATATGATGCCATGCTCCCTTTGATAAGACTTGTTTAATATTCTGAAGGTTGCCTGATCCCTTTGGTCAAAATTTCACTTGCATTCAAAACAGAGATTGTGCCTTTTCCAATCCATTTAAAACTGATATTTTATCATGGTTTGTTTCCTTATGGTGTTGTGACGGTGGGATACTTGTTGGGTTTTGAAACACACCATCATAACCTTGTTTGCACTGCTTTCATATCAGTATACATAGTGCCAAAAGCTTGGTCAGAGCCATGTCAGAGACAGAGTCAGAATATGAGTTAGGGTCAGGCAGTGATTCGGTGACTGAAGGTAATGTGCCACGGGGGTCCCGCAGAGATCATAGAAGTGGTGATCATCGCAGAGAGGAACCAACTTCTTTGGTTCGGTTGCAGGCATGTCCATTAGCTATGGATTGTTTTCGATATTTGTCATGTTTCAGATTTTGTGAGATGGTTGCACAAACCCGGCCTCATCGTGAATTGGCCCGTCTTTTTGTTCTTCATTTACGGGATGGTCGGGTAAGCCTTGCTGGGGTTGATTTCATTGTATCACCCTTGACTATTGCTCAAGCCACTGGTATACCAAACATGGGCGAGGAATGGAACAAGGGTCAACAGTTAGAGAAATTTCACTATGAGCCATATATTAAAATTGGATATATGGGCTACTTGAGCAGAGTTTTCCCATTCAGATTCTTGAGAGATGAGTATGCACCGCTCATGAGGCTCATCATTCAGTATTTTAGTTGTGAGGGCAGGTATGCTCGTCTTTTCGCGTACCATATTCGTTTGCTGATGCACTTCACAAGGGTACGTATGATGAATATTCTGTATTTCATACACCGCAACATAGAGAGGATGGTGACATTTGTGCAGAAAAAGACGAGCCCAGTGCAACAGTACAGGAGTATATATCATTTCACTTTGATCAAAATCTTGGTGTCACATCAGTTGGCAGAGCAGGGCATCACTTGGGAGGATTTTATTTCTAGAGACTTTTTCAAAGTGCCACAACCTCTCGAGACAGTTCATGATGCAGGAGAGCCTTCACACCAGCCAGACAGAGTTGAGGTTGAGCATATCAGCACTCCTTTAGTTCAGACATATCAGCGAGGCCACAGGGCCTTATTTGCAGCGACACGGCGAGTATTATCTCCACGTGAGGTGGAAGGGGTCTTGCCGACTTCATCGACACGGCGAGTATTATCTCCACATGATGTGGAAAGGGTCTCGCCTTCTACTTCAGTGCAGGTACAGGTACAAGACAGCGGCAAGAGGCCCATGCATGATGAAGGCCCATCAGGAGGTCGGGACATAGATTTGACAGTCATTGATGTTGATACGAGCTCCCCTAGCTCAAAGCTGAGGGAAGTCATCCAGGAGCAAAGGGCCGAGAATGACCAGCTGAAAGACCAATTGCAGAAGGCTCAGTGGGTGATTAACTATTTGGAGCAGCGCAACAAACAACTTGAGGATGAGCTCACATTTTATGAGGTGCGCCAAATCCGTGAGGACAGACAGTGAAATCGAAAGAGACCCGGTGACATGACACCGACTGACAGAGATACTGTACTCACGCGTGTGAATATCCATCTGGAGAAGTTGTTGGCGAAGGCCAATCGAGACAAAGACATGCTTCGCCACATGAAAGGCCATTATTGGGCTCGCATGCATGTTTGCAAAGCGAGGATGAGGATCATGAAGAGGAGGTTGCGCAAGGCACTTCGACGGCGGAAAAGGCCTAATCCACTTCGGATTTTGGCCGAGGCTTCATTGACTGGGCAAGAAACATGATGGAGGACCTCCGCTCCGAATTTGGGCAAATTCGGAGAAAATTTTGTCATTTCCAAATTTTTGGTCTTAAAAACAGGTTTTGTGGCTAGGTGGGTCGCGCGCTCTTGCGCTCGCATTTTTTTGAGGCACTTGCTGGAAGAGATTTTTACATTTTTGGATTTTTCATGGTTAAATATGCATCCTCTGAAGTCAACTTAGCATTTCAACAAAATCTGGATGGTCAAACAGCTCAAAAACACCATGAAAACCACCTTGCTGCCACCTTTTGCACCAGCAGGAAGTACCTCTGGGAGAATGAGGTTTTGGAGGGTCACATCAACTCCAAATTCAGACATTCCACTTGGGTTGGAAAGTAGACATCCGGGGCTTTCCAACGAGCTATCATGAGCTCAATTTGGATGTTGGGAGCTACCTCAAAATCAGCCTGGAACATGAGCGACCCACACTGACTCGGGAACGACCCTGGAATTTTCACGAATTTTAGAATTTGCCATTTCCCGAGTTTTCGCCTAGTATGGACCAGTTTTGCTTATGGATAAATTTTTTGGGTTTTTATGATGTAAATTCATGTTTGGCATGTAACTTTTTCTTGTTTTATCTCTTCTAGAAGATTCACTCTCAAATGAGTAAAAAATCATGTAATGGATCAGTTTCCACTCTTTTAGAGGCAAGTTGTTAGCTGCCTAGATTGTAGTTCCATGATTAGAATTGGTTGAAACTGATCCCTGAAGAGGGAATTCGACCCCTAGAGGTGGGGAAAGGTGTTAGAGTGATCTATATATTGTAATTTTTGAGGCATTCTACAGGTTGGACTCTTGGGATACTTTTGATATCATTGTACATATTTTTCATATTTTGGCTAAGGAAAGATCAGGGGTTTTGCGGCACTTGTTGGGATCCTTGTGGTGTTCTGTTCTTGATGGTGTTTCTTCTTTGTTTACTGTAAGTTTCTTCATGTTTAATGTATGCCATCCTTTCATATTCTTCTGAACTAAATTGAATGAGTGATTAAGGTTGAATCCATTGTTTACAATGCTTAGCCTTTGAATTCAGTTAGTTCTATATGTTTTCAGCTGTTTGGAGGGGATCCAAGTTCTTCTTTTCCCTCTTCAGCTCCTCCTCGGTCTTATCTATCCATATATCCAATTTAAAGCATCAAGATCATCACCTACCTCGCCCCAGCTTGAACTCTGCAGAGGTCTGACCTTATCCCCGGACCCAAGATTTGTTTTCCCATTACTCCAACGAAAACCCAAAAAACCAAAAATCAAACATACCTATCTCTTTACTAGCCTAAAATCAGTTCTTATTGTAAGTCATCTCGCATCCTATTGCTCATTTTCTCGAGATTGACGGAGAGAGCCCTCTCCTGTTCTCGTAGGGCTAGCTACGAGGCTGAGCGTGGTTTGATGTAGCCTTGAGTTTACTTCATTTCAGCCTGAGGTAGATTTGAGTGCTAACATAGTGGCGACCATACTGGGGAACATCTCAATGGTTTGCTTGTTGATGTGTTTGTTCCACGAGTCTTAGACGGAGTCTGAAGTCACGCCAGGTAGCTTTCGAAACGCTTTTGTTATGCATAAGCGGAAGTAGATAAACGTTGCTTCAGTCGATCTCCGATAAGCTTGTGTGTGCAGTACTTGATTTGTAAATCACCCCAGTATACTTATTCGTTCTAGACCTTTTGGATGATTGAGTCTAGAAGTCGAAAGGCTGAAAATAATTGACTGTGCTCCTTGAAATTTTTCCCGAGAAGATCAATACACTGGCTTCAAGAAGGAATACTAGGGCGAATCCTGACCCTGATCCACCAACAATATTCGAAAATCCAAATCTGATCCCGAGGACCCTTAGAAAACAAGGAAGTCAAGAAAGTTCTGAAAGAGAAAGCCAATTGAGTTTTGGGAGTTCCAGAGTGCTTACCCGATCTGCATCCTGTCCTGTGAAAATCATATATGTTGATGAAATTCCTTTTGATGCACGGTTTGAAACATCCTTGTTTGTGAATTTTTCTGAAACTGAATTGTCAAGATTAGTTCCAGATCCATTGTTTACTGAAGATTTGCAATATAGATTTGTTTCACATTACCTGGATAGACAGCTGCAAAGTTCTATTGTGGATACTAACACTCCTGAATTTACTGAATCTGCTTCACAAATTCTTGAAACATCTGAAATTGCATCAAATTCACGGATCCCTACTGAGCCTCCCTTTATCCCTATCATTCCGGTTCAGCCTGAGCTTTCTGATCAGCAATCAATAGTAATTTCTCCTCCATCTCCATTGAATACATCTCGCAGACCTACTGCTCCTAGTCCTCCTGTGTCTCCTCGACAACAGATTGTCATCAATCCACCAAGAGCTATGGCTGCTCGTTTTGCACCTCTTGTGTTACCACAGCAGTTGAATGATATGCCCGCAGACTATCAGAGCAAGATCCCAACATTTGATGGCACTCCACAGAGTCTTCCTGCACAACAGCATGTGGACAATATGGCAGATTTCTTTGATCGTTTCGAGATTGATGAAGAGAATGTGAGTATGAGGATTTTTGTGCAAACCTTTGGAGGAGAGGTAAGAAAATGGTTTAGAGCCTTGCCGCAAAGAAGCATCACTACATTGGAAGAACTCCAGAGGCAGTTTTTAGATCGATGGGAGATGAAAAAGGATCCGCTGCAGATTACTTCAGAATATACAAACCTCAAACGTAATCCTGGTGATTCTGTTCAGGATTATATCATTAGATTCAATACGGTGTATAATGCTATTCCAGATGACTTGAGACCGTCTAAAAAGTCTGCTCTCCTTAAATTCCCGGATGGCTTTGATCCGGAGATGGCTTATTCCCTTCGTGATAGAGATCCACCTACTTTAGAAGATATGCAGAAGGTCGCTGTTAGTGTTGAGGCAAATCTGAATGATAAAAGAGCACGGTTGAAAGCAGAGAAGAGAGTGAAAATAAAGGAAGAGCCTTCTACATCTATATCAGAACAACATTTGGCTCGTGAGTTGGAAAAGGTTTTAAAAAGAATGAATCTCGACAAATCAGAAACACAGTTTCGAAATCCAAATTTCCGTGGCCAGCAGCAGCCACAATTCAGAATTAAGCAGCGTGAACAAAGAGCTCAAGAGCCAGCAGCCCAACAGTAGATTAAGACCCCTCTTTTGCAGAATTTTGTGAGTCATGATTCCGATGATGATGATGATGTGTCAGGTGAGCAAAATCATTTCTTCACTCCCGATGATTTGCCTATCTATATCACTGAGGATGAAGAATATGGAGAAAGTTCAGTTGTTCAGAAAGATGAGGATTTCATCCTAACAAATGATGCAGATTTAGAGGAAGAGTCGGATGAATACCAAAGAGGATATATGAATGCATTGACTGCCCAGCAGAAACAATATTCATTGAGAAATCGAGATGTGCCCATAAATCCCATTCAGAAAAGAAAAGAAGCTTCAGCACCGAAAACAGATTCACCGATACCACAGAAAAGAGGAAAAGAGACAATTGATCCAGCAGCAAGTAAAGTGCCATCAGCTGAGAAGGTAAATCAGTCAAACATAGTGAAAGACAAGGCTGAAAAGAAGGAAAGTCCAGTCAAAGAGGTTGAGAAAGTTTCAGCATTTAGTTTGGAAAATGAAATTTCCAAACTGAAAATATCTATTCCTTTGACGGAAATTATGAAGAACAGCAGTTACCGTAGTCAAGTCTCCAAAATTATGAACTTTGATCCTATGATTGACACAGTAAATGTTGAGGATGATCAGCCGGAATTGATTTTTGGGCCTGCATTAAATGGTGAGTCTCCTGACAGTAATGTTCCTCCTTTTTACATCAGTTTGAGGTTGCATGAATATATATTGCACAATGCTGTGCTCGATTCGGGTGCTTCGCACAATTTGATGCCAAAGGCAATCATGGAAAAGTTGGGATTAGACATTACAAGAGAGTATCATGATTTGTATTCATTCGATTCCAGCCGGGTAAAGTGTATAGGACTCATCAAAGATTTGGTGGTAAGTTTAGATCAAATCCCAGCGAAGAATGTTTTGATGGATGTGGTGGTTGTTGACATTCCTCCACGGTTCGGAATGCTCCTTGCAAGATCTTGGGGGGCAAAGTTGAAAGGTACACTTCAGTTAGATTTCTCTTATGCTACAATTCCAGTCTTCGGTCAAATGAGAAAGTTATATCGAGAGCAGAAGATGAAATACATGATAACTAGCAAAGAGAAGCCAATCAATCATCCTGTGAATTATGTACATACTAATTTAGAGTCGTTTGTGTTGCTTGCTGATAGTTTTAATGATGTAGAAAGTCAATTAGTTCAGGCAGAAGACATACCAGAAATAAATGAGAATTTTAGAGAAGTTTTGCAAAAAGAAAGAAGAGAAAAACAAGCTGTTTTGGAGCAATCAGTTGAAGACAATGGGCAGCAAACAGGAAAAACAGAGCCGGCACAGTTTCAGCATTTAGAGGACGATGAAGATGGTCTTTGGACCATGGATTTTGATGGTGCAGTGGGCAGCGATGGTGCTGGGATTGGTGTGTGGATTCGTAGTCCATTTTCCGCTCCTGATAGAGTTCCGAGAAATGTGAGAGTGTGTTCTTACAAGCTTGCATTCGATTGTTCAAATAATGAAGTGGAATACGAGGCTCTTATTGCTGGCCTTAAGATTCTCAAGAAGCTGAAAGCGAAAAGGATTGCAGTATATGGTGATTCAGAATTAGTGATAAAACAAGTTAAAGGTGAGTTTCAGGCTAAGCATCCTCGCATGAGGGCTTACCGAAATGCAGTTTTGGACATTTTGAAGTTATTTTCTGATCATACTTTGACATGTGTGCCCCGCATACAAAATGGTGTTGCTAATGGACTTGCTAAGGCAGCAAGAAATCTTAAGATTCCAATGAATTCCAGCAACAAGTTTGAGATACATGTGAAACACCGGCCCACCGTTCCAGACAATCAGCGATGTTGGCAAGTCTTTGAGGATGATGAGGAGATTAGTGAATTTCTGCAGAATAAGGGTAAGTTTAAAGATACCTCCATATATACAGAATTTGATGATGGTAGTGATGACATACAGATAAACCAAATGGATGTGCTGCAACTGAAGGATAACATCATTCCTAAGGGATTGATTCCTTTGGAAGAGTTGTTTGATCAAGATGATGTAGCCCGCAAACCTACATTGAGGCCAACCGAAAAAGGTGTCGAAGAGGTAAATATTGGGACAGCTGAGAATCCCAAGATGGTAAAATTGTCAAAATCATTGTCACCAAAGGTAAGAGCAGAATATGTGAAATTGTTGTCTTCATTTTCTGATGCGTTTGCGTGGGATTATTCAGATCTTAAAACATATGATACCAACATCATTCAGCATACTATTCCCATCAAACCAAATCAGAAGCCTTTTCGTCAAAAGTTGAGGAGGATCAATCCAAAGCTGTTGCCATCAATCGAAAAAGAGGTAAATAGGTTGTATAAGTCAGGAATCATTGTGCCTATTCGATTTTCAGATTGGATATCAAACTTGGTGCCCGTGAGAAAGAAGACAGGTGAGATACGTTTATGTATTGACTTCAGAAATCTGAATAAGGTATCATTAAAAGACAATTATCCGCTGCCAAAAATGGACCATATATTGCAGCGAGTAGTTGGAGCATCAAGGATGTCACTACTCGACGGATACTCAGGTTATAATCAGATTTTAGTGTAGGAAGATGATCGTGACAAGACTGCGTTCACCACTCCTTGGGGAACATTTCATTACGCAAAGATGCCGTTTGGTTTAAAGAATGCAGGCGCTACTTTTCAGCGTGCAATGGACATGGCTTTTGCCAATGAGAAAGATGTGTTTTTGGTTGTTTACCTTGATGATCTAACTGTGTTTTCCAATTCTGATGAGGAAAATTTATATCATTTGAAAATTTTTTTCCAGAAGTGCAGAAAATATGGCATTTCGCTGAATCAGAAGAAGAGCCTTTTCGCCATGGATGAAGGAAAGCTCCTTGGCCACATCATATCGAAAGATGGCATTCGAGTTGATCCTGCACGTGTTGAAGCCATACAGCAGATTGAGCAGCCCCGGAACAAGAAAGAAATACAGTCATTTAATGGTAAAATGAATTTTCTGCGTCGTTTCATTCCAAATCTTGCAGAACACCTTAGAGAAATCACAAATATGCTGAAAAAGGACAGCCAAGTAAGGTGGACAGAAGAGGCGGTAAAGTCATTCAATTTGGTAAAGATAGCTCTTTCCTCAGCTCCTATTTTAATCAGCCCAGATTATACACAGGACTTCATTTTATTTTCTTTCGCTTCTGAGCACACATTGGCAACTGTTTTGATGCAAAAAAGGGATGGAGTTGAGAAGCCAATTGCTTTCTTCAGTCGGATCATTAGAGATGGAGCATTGAAGTATAATATCATTGAGAAACAAGAACTTGCGCTTGTAAAGGCCTTGAAGGATTTCCGTGTGTACATATTGCATTCCCACATTACAGCATACGTTCCTAACGCAGCAGTTAAAGATGTTTTGGTACAGGCAGATCCAGAGGGAAGAAGGGGTAAGTGGATCGCTGCGTTGTTAGAATACGATGTGGAGATTAAACCAACCAAGGTGATCAAAGGACAAGGACTCGCCAAGCTCATGGCTGAAACAAATCTGCATGCTCTTGACATAAATTTGATTGCTGCCATGTCTAATGAAGATGAGGAAAGTACGTCAGTTCAGGTATCCGATATTTTTGTTTCTTCCCCTTGGTATGCTGACATTTTATACGTGCTTCAGAATTTGTCTACACCGCCCGGGATGCCTAGGAATAAGAGTAGAACATTGAAGTTAAGAGCTGCTAAATTCTGCATTCTGAATTTTGCATTATATTGGAAAGACCCTGGAGGTATGTTGTTGAATTGTTTGGTAGAGGAGGAAGCTCAAAGAGTTTTGGAGGATTTTCACAAAGGTGACTGTGGAGGTCATTTGTTTTGGAAGACCACGGCGAATAAGATTCTAAGGGCAGGGTATTATTGGCCTTCTTTGTTTTCTGATGTGTTCAAGGTTGTTAAAAATTGTCATGAGTGTCAAATTTTCGAAGGGAAGCAGAAACTACAGCCTTTGCCTCTAAAACCAATCGAAGTTAGTGCACCATTCCAGCAGTGGGGATTAGATTTTATCGGGGAAATCCACCCAGCATCTTCCGGACAGCATAGATGGATTTTGACAGCTACAGACTACTTCACGAAGTGGATTGAGGCGATTCCCACTCGACAGGCCACTGATGCGGTAATTATTTCTTTCCTTGAAAACAATATTCTGTCGCGCTTTGGGTGTCCTAGTAAAATAATCACAGATAATGCAGCAACCTTTAAATCTAAGAGGATGGTTGATTTTTGTTTTAAGTACAATATTACCTTGGGACATTCGACCGCCTACCATCCGCAAGGAAATGGCTTGGCGGAATCTTCAAATAAATCCTTGGTGAATATCATTAAAAAATTGTTGGAAATCAACAAAAAGGCATGGCACAAAAAGTTGGTGAATGCATTATGGGCCGATAGGGTAAGTCAGAAGAAGTCTATTGGCATGTCTCCTTTCGAGTTGGTGTATGGGACGGATACAGTTTTTCCTACTTCACTTGCTGTCCTGGTGGTCAAATTGATTCAGGAGGCTGGAAGTGAAGAGGATCCTATGCAGCGGAGGATTAATGAGATGATTCATTTACAGCAGACACGAGAGGAGGTATTTCAAAATAATTTCAAGTTGCAGGAGCGCATAAAGAAGATCTACGACAGAAAGGCGAAAGCAGATAAGTTTCAGTTGGATGAGGTAGTTTTGAAATGGGATGCTCGGAATGAAGATAAGGGAAAACACGGTAAATTTGAAAATCTGTGGAAGGGTCCTTTTAAGATTGCAGCGTATCGGGGTCAGAATGCATTTCTTCTCAAAGAAATGAATGGAGATGATTGTCCTGGAGGACCGATCAATGGTCGGTTGCTGAAGCGCTATTATTTCTGAGTACTTGCTGTTGATCTCATTGTCATTGTATATATCATTTTACTTTTGTTTCGTTGCAAGTGTGCACTGATCTCTCATTTTCAGTCTGGGGCCCGGAGCGAAGGCTATAATTCTGGAGATAGAGGTTGGTTGGTTTGAGGTATGCTTTTGATGACTATTTCAGTGGCTTTTTAATAGAATTTGTGAACCTTTTTGTATCATGAATTTGGAAAGTAATAAGGAACCATAACAAAACATGTGAGAATTGATATGCAAGACTTAGCCACTGATAATGGTTATTTTCTGTACAGGAAAAGGAGAAAACGAGGAATTTCCGTTCCAAAGGAAAGGACAAAGTCGAGATAACTGCTGTCCCTCTGAACGAGAACCGAATGCAAACAAGGCTAAATAGATTACAGCAAATCGGCTCGGAAAAGAAGGAGAAGACACCAGCTCGGCGCCAAAGAAAGGAAAGGATGAAGAATTAACAGTTTGGCGAATCCCTCAGGATCTTCGATCCTGAGGGATCGCTGCTTTATTTATCATGTTACTTGGACATCTCCGCCATCACCTTTATATAAAGGGACAACACTGTTAGCTTGATAGATAGGATACGCTTTTATGTAATTTTCTGTAAAACATCAACTTTGATTATTGAGTCTCGTTGAGAACTGGTTCAATGTATTTTTGACCGATGCATTAATAAAAGCTTGGTGATTATTTCATCTCTGCGTCTGGATTAACTTAAAGCGGTGTATCCTTGGAGGCTAAGGGCCCGGCCCCGAAGGACACTTGCTTCTGTACCATTACGACTTGACTTTTGTGTGGTTTGTTTATCATTGTTATTTGGTAATTTGATATGCTTTATAAGTTCATATTACATGCTTTGTTAAAGATTGAATCATTGAGGTTTTTTACAGATAGAATCGTGTGTTGACTCCGCATCAAGTTATTAATCCTTTCAAGAGTTAATTGCATGTTCTTACTGTTTTGTTACAGAGCTGTTATACTAAACGTTCGTGTTGTGCGCGTTTCTGATTTATCAGTACTGTTCCATAATTCATTAATAGTTATTGCTGTTCCATTAGTGTGATTTGTGTGAATTGCTTTTAGAGTGAAAGAATGTTATTTGATTGCAAAGAATGCATTTGAGTTAATAGATTAAGTTTGGTTACAACCTGCGGGACTTAGTTATTCAATTGCTGTTCCATTTTAGACTTGCTGTTCTATTTCAGAATTGTTGTTCAATCCTTTATTTGCTTTGCTATTCCAT